>JAWWEN010000020.1:14777587-14813418 GCA_035582955.1 Sycophila texana | reverse complement strand
GCGCCGGAATCGAGTCCCCCCCCCCCCCCCCCCGATTCCGATGATAAGAAGAATTTCGCTGTAATGGTTTTCTAACTTCTTTTAAATCTCTGATGAAAGCGACCCGACCCGTTTGATTCTCCAGATAATCTCGTTTTCGACCGCAACGGTTCGATTCGCGGGGGGCGAAACGGGGGTATAACGCGAACATTTTGTTTTTAACTAGGCTTTTGAAAAGCGAGGTGACGAGAAATTCATAGCCGTATAGACATTTGGACGGGTTTATCCGGTGGCTTCGGATAGTACTGTTTCAATATTATTCCAGTGCGAACCCAGTCGTAATTGTCAGTATTGGCTATTTCGGTGAATTTATATGTCTCGCAGCCAACCATAGGCGCACCGTTTTATGAGGTGTTTTGACGTTGTAAGCCCGCCCCGTAGCGCTGCGTACATCATCGGCAAATTGAATTTTCGATTTCCATTGACTTACACCGATAATGCATTCGCGGGAAAATCGGACCGACACGCGTTCACGTTTTTTGCGTCGCGGCATATTAACCCGTCCACTCGTGTAAGGGCCGCGCCCGTACGATTTGAGTGGCTGGTTACGGTGCTTATATCCGCCGGATCCTTGACTTTTCCGAGAGAGTAACACAAAAGTTGAGTGGGGTGGTCAAGCGAGTGATACAGCGGTAACGGGGAGGTGCTCGGGTCAGCCTGGTGAATATTCAGCGGGAAGAAGTTTTCATTTGCGGAGATTTAAATTTAGGTGGATTTCGGGTCGGCTTTAGCCGAGTTATGCGCGGGGAAAACGCTGAATACAGAGGGCTTTGCCGGGTAAAGGGGGGCGTCGATGTCTTGAATATAATCCTGGCATTTTCGTCGTGTTCTCCCTCTCGATTCGCAGTTTCCAGTATAAACACTGGCCGCCTCCACGCCACCCGCTGGTTTCGCTATTTGCCCAGCGATCTTGCATGTTTGGTCAAGAGGTTTTTATGACAAACTTTTTTTTTCGCAGTGGGGATAATTACAAAACTTTCTGTCGAACGTATACGTTCGAGTCTACTCGAAGTGAGAATTTAATTATCAGTGTTACGAAAGTTTCCTTTAATAATAATGGCATGCGGCGTGCGATTCTACCGAGTTTACTAATTGTATGCGATTACGTTTATTATCGTTTCCTGAAATAAATCACCGAATAATTCAAGTATTTCCTGCGGTTTATATATTTATGAAGGTAATTCGTGTTACACACATTTCATTTGGTTAATCGATCGCAACATTCATGTAATAAAAAAAAAGGCTGACAAAAAATTTTCAATATACTTCACCGTACACGAGTTTCAATTGCGACGGGGCAAATTTATCATCGTTGTAACAATAATTTTTTTTTGTTCACATTCAAGCAGCGAGCTAAAGCCCTCATTCATATTTATACGACTGTTTTGTGCTCTTCTAACGGCAACCGGACTTTCAGACTTTCCAGTCTCGGCGCAGAAAGTTACCTATACGCGGCTGGTCATCCCACTTTAGTTAATGGTCGCTTCGTATTGTTGCCGCGAGCTTCCGGGAGAAGGGAGAGGCGTTCCGTCGGGACCGCGAACAATACTTATAAATCACCGGAGAAAAGTCGCGCCCATTATGAAAAGTTCGCGTAATGAGGAAAAGGAAGAGAGAAAGAGAGAGAGAGATAGAGGATAGATAGATAGAAAGAAAGAGAAGAAAAAAAAAGGAAGGCCGGTCCGCCGTGAAATCGAACTCGCCGGCGAAACAGTGAGAGAAGGCTCGTTTGTTAAGGAAGCCGTCGTAACCCCCCGGGTGACCGAAACTCGAACGGAAACTTGTCAGGCGGCGCTCGCTCATATATTGAAAAAGTCAAAAAACAAAGAAGGAGGCAATTCGGCGCGAAGTTTGATTAAAGGCCGGACAAATAAGGCGCCCTTTGTAACGCGGGCCACGCGTCCAGGCAGCTGTACGCCTGGCTATGCTTCCTTGTGGCCAAAGCCTATAGCGTCGAGACGGCAGGGGACGTGCAGTCCCAAAGTTTTTTCATTCCGAATTTTCCCCTTCCCCCGGCGCCGTCGACTTTCATCTCTGGTATGTTGAAGAGGGTGAAGGAGCTCATGCCAGGGGAATATTGCCGAGAGAAGGCGACCCGGAAAGGAAATCGCGTCTTCCATCAAGCCTTTCACTCCGACGCTTTACGCTGATACGATGGATGGGATGTACATATATTTTGCCGGTACATCGATACCGAGGCCGGCAGTGCGAGCGAGAGAGACGGCGGAGGAGCCTAGAGTCCGTATCAGCGGCGGCTTCTTGTCTTTTTCTCTTTTTCTGGGATTTCAATACGACTTTCGGACAGGGATAGATATTTTTTACTGTTCCGCTGCTCTTCTTTTTCTCTTGGGTAGGAATGGCTCCGGTTAGCGGTTACGTAGGTGTTCCAGATACCACCCCCACGTGAATGACAATCAGTGCTGCGGAAAAACACGGAGGAATGAGTTTTTTTTTTATAAAACGTATTGATTAAAAGAGAAAAAGAATTGTTTGTTATATTATTTATTTTATAAATTTAATACGATTGCTACGCGATTATTTCAGTTTCGCAATGAAACTAAACTATAAGAAATGACGCCACGCATCGTCTGACCAAACACGTCCTTATTCTACTGCTTCAGAAGGTGATGAATGTTCTCTATACGATATAAATAAAATTTGTTATTCAAAGACTTCGACTATAAATTTTTCTTGTTTCCTAACTTTTTTTTACTCCTTATGCATACTTTTCTCGCCGAATAAAATTCCGCCGGCGCGTTTAATAATATTTTACCATTTGTTTTTCTCCCATGGCGCGGAAATTCCCTGGATACAACGGTCCCCCGACAGATATTGAAACGCGCGCGCTCGAGATCGGGAGTTTTTCGAAATACTTTGATTCGCAAAAACGTCGGGCGCGATGCGCTGCAGTCAAAATAGAAACGGGCCGGCATCCAGCGGGGGCGGCGAACCAATTTCGCGCGAATTTCCGAGATACTTTCGCCGCGGTTGCGCTTTTCACGCTAGGATTGAAGTCAAATGCGCGTTACTTACGCCGCGTTAATTTTTTTCGCCGCACGCGCGCGCGTCCGATTGTCTGAATTTTTTTCCAATCTCGTAATGGCGCAAGCGACTGGCTATTTTCGCGCGCGAAATTTACCGCGGAGGGATTTAACGCACGCGACGCTTTTTTCTTGTTGCTTCCTCGCACGAAGAGTCGTTGTCACGCAGGAGATATAATGAAGGGTCAAATGCTGGCTGATGCGTATTTCTCGGATGCCGGAAATCAGCCGTTCTATGTGTGGAAGCGCGCGCTTCATGTAAAAATAAAAAAAAAGAGAGAGCTTTATTCCAGTTACGCAATTCCTCCACGTACCGGCCACACGGTTGGCCGGGCAAAGGAGCGCTAGCGAGCGTTGGACATGTGCAGCGTGCCAAAAAAGTAAACAATGAATGAATTTGTACTTTACACCGCGCTCGGCGTCGGGAAAATCATTTTTTTCTTTTTTGAAACAATGAAAACGTGCGGTATTCGCTTACTCTTTTTTTTATATCGTATTGCATTTTTTTGTTACTTTTTGCGAGCTGCAGACGGCGAAAAAATTTAATTTAAAAGACCTGCAGAGTTTTTCTCGAAAGTGTAAAACAGTAAAAGAAAGAGAAAATTGTTTAGAAGAACGTGTCGGAAAAAATTGCTGCTTCCCTCGCGAAATCTTTTGCGCACGCAGTGTTTTGCACCTGATCGCCGGCGTCTGTTTGTGCGGCAAGAGATGAAGGTGCGCGCACGCGGCTGACAAATATTTGCGAGCGGGTTAACGGGGAAGTGAGTTATAGGCGGTGTCTCTCAAAGCCATCCCCGCGCGCCCTGGAAAAGAGGAAATTTATGTTTTCTTTGCTCGGCGGGAGATTATCCATGGGCTGAGCCGATCGATAATATTGGGCACTTAAAGATGGTAAAGAACGATTTACGGGACTGTTGTTTGCTCATATTCTAAAATAAACATCAGTAATATTAACGCTATCTTATTCAATTATATTTATACAAGCCCTCCGCGATGATGAAGTAATATTTTTTACTTTTTTTGGAATTTGCACGTATATATACTGTGTAACAGATGGTCAGTGTTCGTAAACATTGAAGTGGCTTTATTTTGAGTAAAAAAGCATAAACCTTTTTTGATATTCGAATAGTTAAAACAATGTGAAACATTTGGTTGTTTATGGAATTAACGAGTTCTTGAAATTTTTAAAATACACAAATAAATTTTTCAGATTATATTGTTGCGCACGTAAATAAACAAGCTGATACCAACCATTGATTAAAATTCGCGAAAATCCAGTTAGAGAGTTAACGTTATAGTGTATGGAGTGTTCCGTAATTTAATAAAGAAATCAAATGCTTTAAAGCCCTATACAAATTAAAGCTGTAAATTTCATTTTATGATTGTTTTCCTTTTCCATCAGCAATTTCTCGCAAAATCGTTATTTATTTACACGAATACACAAGTTGCACACTGCAAATCTAAATTTAAGCGAAAATTCATTGCAGCTGTAGAAAAAGTGAAGCGATTAAATTCGAATTCATTACCGACAATAGCGAGGGCACGTTACACTTGTATTATCCTTGTAATTTGCAGAAAGCACATTTAGCTAATTCCAGATTCGCCCCGAGACGAAATACAGATGGGTACCATACTTCGAAGTTTCGCAGAAAATTTTGCGTCTGTTCCCTGGAGTGAGGAAATCCGCGGTCGAGTTCCCGGCCGTGCGACCTGCGTGAAAATGCAGGAACTTCGTCTAGCGGTTTGAAAATTTAAGATTCTTGGTTATAACCGAGCTTTATGCGCTACACTGGCGGTAATTTCGCTCTGGCTTATTAGCTTTGTTCGTACAAAAATTTTGGGCAGGCGCATTGTTTTTTAAAAACATTGCGACAATGACAAATAAAATAGTTCGAACAGACTTTTTTTCATCTGAAAAATAATCAGCAGCCTTTCTTACTAATAAATGACTAGAATCTTCATTTACTCTAGATTTTTAAATTGCTTTTCATTTATTTTTATAAAAACTACGTGCAAATTATTTTAACTTGCTATTAAAAGAACTAAGTGTTGCCTGCTTTTTTTCACTCCATTACTTTGCGCGACCGTGTAATTTAAGAAAAGTTAAATTAAAGTCTTATCTTGCGCCGCTAGTACATCACGAAAAAATTAATTAATATTTGAAGGATATCCTGTATTCATAATATTTCCCCATTAAAATGTCGTCAGGCCATTTTCGCTTTTAAGAAGGTCCGCGCCGCGGAAATATTCAAGTTTGTTAATTAAAAAAGTTACACGGCTAACCTCAGAAATAATTAATCACGCGCCCTCTCATCAGGGACTTTCCTTCCGGGTCCCCAGGGTCTCTTTTATTTCCCCAGCCAGCTGTCATTGTCTGTCTGCAAATCGAAAAAATTTCGGTCAACAACTCGCGCGGGAGAGAATTAGAGTCGGATGACGATGCGTCGTATAAGTCCCGCGCCGAGAAGTTCTCCAGGAGAGTTTCGGGGCGATAACGAGCGAAGACTCGCGGGGAAAAGAAGGCGCCACCGGGGGGTAATCGAATGTCCCGGATTGCGCTCGTTTATTTAATCATACTTGGAGATTACGGGATCTCGGCCGTATCGCGCCGTCTCTTTGTGAAATTACAGCCGCTTTGTATGTGCTCTCATCATCCCCCCTTCGTCGTTGGCTTGGGGAAGAAAAAAAAATTGGAGGCGGAGGTTTACGCGCGCGTCGAAGATCGAAAACGCATGCATATTTATCAGACGGTCGAGGGAAGGGGTCGACGGGAGTACAAAGGGGTCGCATGTAAATCTCCAAAATATTTCGAGTATAAATTTCAGCGGAGGTAGCCGTAAATATATTTTATTCATTCGGCTTCATTGTGCCGGAGTGGAGAGGAGTGCTTTGTTGCCGTGACGTCGCCACCGACGTATCACCCGGGCTTATTGCCGCGCAATAAAACTCTACCAGCCGCTCGTTCAAACTCTTCCAAGATTTACATCAGCTTCCGCTTTCTTTTCCTTCCTCCTTTTTTCCCCCAAATCAGGGAGCTGCGGATGAACCCGCGTAAATCGTCAAATTAACGTTAATATCGCCCGACGGAGAGGCACCGGGAAATCTCGCAAAGTCATCCAAAGCTGTATTGATGTTCGAGTCGCGGCTAAATCTCACTGGGGACCGTAGGCTCGCCGGACTCTCGATCGCCGTCCCCTACAAAGCGAGCCCCTCGCAATCCTTTAACGAAGCGCCGGGACGAATATGTCCCACAGACTCCGTCGATGAATATTTACAGTGTCGCTTTAATCGACGCTTATTAGAATACATAGAGGGTGCGTGCCGAGAGGGACGGGATTATGCGAGCGCTGGGGATGTGCGATAGGCGCGATGCATGATGGTCCCGCGTGGCACAAAAGCGCAGCCGACGCGATAACGTACCCGCGGCACTCGAGCTCGCTGCACAGGCGGCGACGCAGCCGAACACATTTTCGGCGGCTCGTGAAAAATTTATTTCTCATCTCATCGCGAATCATATTTTATTTTTGTCTTTTTCTTACTAAAGCGTTTCGGCGATAAAGCAATCGATAAATCACTTGCATGAGTCCGCCTATCATCTGCTAACTTTCAGTAATAGTTACCTCGTTACGATTTACGTTTTTTTTATTTTATTTATTTAGTTTTTTTAGGAAGTTTATTTAAATATGCCTAGTATACTCACTTAATTATTTTGCAGTGTTAAATCTTGATTAAACACTAATTGTGTATGTAGGATTTTCTTCTACCGTTTTACGAGGTTATAAACATATTACAGTGATTATCGATTATATTCCAGACATTAAAAAGAAACGTTGAATATTTAGCAAGCATTAAAAGAGTAACGACTCTGTTACGACCTCAAAATATTTAAAGTACCAGCATTAAAAGTTATTATTTAAAACGTTTAAGAAATTTTAATTTAAGAGGTAATTGAAACCTGTAATACTTGGTCGTAACATTTTTTTTCGAGCATTTATATTTTTTTCTTACAGTTTATTCATCGGATGGCTGAAAATATTAGTTTTCTGGTAACGGAAAAAACAAAAACTATTGGAATTTTTGTTTTAAAAAATTGAAAACAGGGAAACTTTTCATGTTTAAAAAACTTGCTGAAAAAATTGTTATTCATTTGGAAGCTTGTAGCAGCTTTTTGTTGTGTTAATTTTACTCGATCTATAGAGAAAATTCTACTAAGAAATCATTATTCTAAAAATTTTAAACCCGACCGATAAATGCAGATTTTGAAAAAACCTTATTGAAGGTTTTGGAATATGGATTAAAGGCTCGTGATTCTTATGGAGACTGAAATTACTTTATAATATTGTAAGAAAAGGTTACACAATTATTTGAATGCTTCCAATTATAAAAAAGTGAAATATTAGCATTTTATATTTATTAAACTCCTATCGCAATTGTTATCAGGACACCCCCTAACACAAGGTTATTATTTCCCTCTAACAATGATTTATTGAAGTCTCCACCAGCGTTCTGTAATTAGTGAATAAACCTATTCAAACAATGATTTATTTAATGAATTATGTCGTCATAAAATAGATACGAGAATTTATAGTACGAAGTAAATAAGCCACTATGAATGTACACTCGCGTAAAAATAAAAATCAGTAGTATCATTCCAAGAACCGTCAGCCAAGCCCGACTTTTTGCCTACGCAAAGGCGAATGCATTTTTTCCTTCCACCGACGCGCTTGTAATTTCGTCTCTTCCCAGCCGCGCCGGGAAATAGGAAAAATCGCATCGCTCTTGTCGGCTCCATCTCTTCCCTCCGTACAAATTCTCTTTGATCGCGCGCACCTCGGCTCCACGGGAGGGGCGTCGGCAAAATAATTCATGCGGCACGCGCGCGCGAAGTAGAAGCGAAGTGCCAGCCGGCGTGACGTTGATGGAACGCCCGGTTTTCTCGCGTCGACTCGGGCGAGCGAGCCTTAATTCCGCGGATTTATGGGGCCAGATAGGCGAGATCGGGATTAATCGGAGGGGGCTGCTAACGACTCGTCGATCGTCGAAGTGAGAAAAGGGTCGCGAGTTTCCACGGACGCTATGCTAAACGCATCGAAGGCGGCGCCGACGAGCCCAGATTAATCTCGTCCGCTTGCCGCACGCACCGGCCGTAATTTATGAAGTTTTTTATGGCTTTTTAAAGGCTTTATAAAGGGTTCAGCCGTCGCCGGAGGTGTTTACTTTCGGGAGGAGGTGCAATGCAATTTGCGAGCCGGATATTTCTAGTCGATAAAATTTTACAGGCTGTGGCCTTTTTTCACGTTGATTTAGCTGGAGCTACCTTTATCTACTGGTGCGGATCGATCCATGAAATTTTTACTTGCCAATAGCGTTTTATAAAGCGTTAAAAGGATGATTAAATATAAAAACTGGCAGCCGGAGTTTATTAGAAAGTTCAGATCTGAAATATGTAACAAGCTGTCTTAATCGAGAAGTTAAATAAACGAGATTAGAAAATAACACCCTCGTAAAAAAGATGGATTGAAAGAGCTTTTCATTAACTGCCTCTACGAATAATATTATCGTGTATCGCATAAATCTTCCTCTTCTTAATACCTTAAAAGCCGTAACAATTAGAGTAACGAAAACAACTGACACGATAGGGAGAAACTAACTATCCGATACAAATGAATACTTTGATCGTTTAGAAAAAAAGTGTAATTACAAAAATAAAGATTAATTAAAAACCCGTTGTACTAGAAAATGTGAGACTGCACAAAAAATAACCATTTCAATATTTTAATTCAATTTTAAAGCAACGTTCATATAGGAGCTTACTTTTTATTTGAGTTAAAGAAATTCTACTTCTTCATTGTTTAACGTTCTCGGTATAATCGGTTTATTTCGTAACCGTTATAATACATATTGAATCCCGAAATTTCATCGAGGAATTCACGAAGGAATTTTCCCTTTACCAGTCACTAAAACTCCTAATATCCGTCGATCCATCAAGATTTCCGCATGAGGTAGCATTTACACGCGTAGCGCAGAAACGTATTCCCTGCTCGTCAAATTTCATTAACTCGTATTTAAATTAGACTTTTATGTGATTCCCCCCCTAATACACGAAAATTCACATTTTATCGAACCTACATTCAAACAAAATTCGAAACTATACCCGGAAATTCTCTCCTTGCTTTGATCATCTGTATACAGTGTTATAAATTCTCTAATCTGTAACATTTGAATTTCCCTAACGAAAATCTAATAACTCAAACGTTACTTTTCATTACTTTTTCAGCTGGGACAGTCGTCCAACGGCGGTTCGCATGAGCAGCGGTGGGCCGGGAGGCGGCGACCCTCGGCTGCGCGGTGCCGTGGCAGCCGAGTAATCCCAGGCCCGGAGTCCGTCCGACGAGCTTAGCATCATGGACGCGGCGGTGGCCGCTGGCGGGCAGCCGGCGAACGCCTCCTTCGTGCCGGACTCGCCCCTCGGCGATCTCACCTCCGTCCTCACGGCTCTCGCGCTTGGCGTGGTTATTCTCACCACTGTAGTCGGTGAGTAGCCGTCCCGAATTCCTCCATGCCCCTAAAAGCCGAGTAGTGCGAGTGGCGCATTCGTCGCGGTCGACGCGGTTCGCCCCTGCCGCGCCGACGAAAGGCATTCGAAGCGAAAGATGAGCCTACTCCCGCGGATGAAATCCTCCGGCGTTGGTGTAGTAAAAATTTTATGTCCGCGATTAAAATCTTCGAATTTGCGAAATTATTGCTGCGTAAAAGCGACAAGTGCAGTTAACGGACGGACGATTGAAACTGTCGGGACGCTGATTAACTCAATAAAATAGGGTAACTTCGCTCGAGACCCCATCATCCTCGGCGCTCATCGATGCTGTCGAATCAGTGATAAAGTGTCTTACAATTCTCGGCTGTTAAAAATTAGCTCGTAAAGTTGACGGCCCCGAGTTGAGCCGGAAGATTCATAAAATCCACGGGAACGAGATGGAAAGGCCTCGCGATCGAGCTGCGCGCAGATCATCCTAATTTCCCGTTGAGACGTTTAATTACGCGTAGCCGCGCTTACGCGCCGGCGGAGGCGGTGTTTTTCAATTTCCCCTAGACGCGGACGACTTTACGAGCCAATTTTCAATAACGACGGTGAACGAGCTTTTACGATCGAGCCCCCCCCCCCTCCCCACTCCATCCGCTTATCGACTATCGGAGACATAATCGCAAGAGTCCAATCCTTCCTACCCCCATTTCAGGCGTTCTGTGTAAATAAGTATCCGAGCGATATTTCGGCTTGTTCATAGCGGAGTTGCGCTCGTTTATCGTCGGCGATGTAAGCGCACAGACAGAGAACGCTGAGGAATGGCCCCGACTGCACGAAATTCGCTTTCTTTTTTGCAGTTGGCGGCGCTGGAAAATTTCGAGGGAAAAGGGTGTACCTTCGCATCGCGTCCTCTCTTTCTCGTGGAGCCGCCCCTGGCGACGCGTTATAGATAACTTTGGGCTGAATCGAGTTCACTTGTTGCTTCGTACAGGCAAATCTGCTTGTTCTTTGGCGCCTCCGTTTTATTGGGTTACCCGCGGACACTTTTTACCACCGTCCGCAGCGGTCGTATCCAGCTGGACGTTGACTAAGTGCACCCGAACTCTATCGAGCAAAAAAAGGTGCGAGATTGCTTTCTGGGGGAGATAAGTGAGGGAAAGATACTCGACACCGGGATAGAGTTGAACTTTCATTGTGATTGATGTTTCTCTAATTTTTATTTGTTCACGAATGGGAAACTTTCTTATTTAATTAGAAACTGTTTCTTTTGATACTGACAGACGCGAGGATATGAATATAAGTTGTACGTCTTTGGAAAAAAAATTAATCTTTTCGCTTTTAGGAATTTATTTAAACCGAATTGGTTTCGAGCGTGTGTAAGTAAAAACATACAGAACCAGCCAGACATATACGCATTGATCTCTTTAATGAATAGTGAACCATTTCTGCTTAAGGGGGTCATATACCAACAAATTTGAAATTACAAAAACACCTACAAAAATAAAATTGTAGTAATTAGTAAATTTTAAATTTTGATAAAACCACGACCGAAGACTCTAAATCCTTTTTTTGTTATGGCTATATTAATATTTTTCCTTTGGCGACAAGCGCAGCCTGAACGGTTCAACCAATTTTCATAAATCTGAGTTCAAATTGCTAGTAATTATTCTCATTTAGGGCTGAAGTTATGGAATCATTAAAATTATTTCAGCACTATTTTTAAAAGTTCAAAAACTGCATAAATTAATGAAATTTAAGAAATTTAAGTAGTTTTAAGCAGCTTTTGAACTTTTTAAAATTTTTGCTGAAATAATTTTAATGGTTTCATAGCTTCAGCCCTAAATGATAATAGTTACCTGCAATTTAAACTCAAATTTATAAAAATTGGTTGAACCCCCTTAAATAAATTTCACTTAAAAATGTAATTATAATATTAAATAAAATAATAATTTTTAAAATTATTTTTTTAAATCAACCCTCTACATCTCGTTTTTACGATATTTTCGAAAATTCAAGCTATTTTTTTGCGCACCCGAAAAAGAAGATACTACCGCAAAAATAATAAAAGCATACCAAATTTATGCGAACTTAGTATCATTTCCATTCAAATCTATTTCATTATTCCGAAAGAAATGTTAAAAAAGGTAGTTGATTCGATTACTACTGTATGTCGCATCAAATCTTGATTTTTCTACTTATTTTAACATATTCTTCAATTTTATATCTATACAAATTTTAAATAAAATGGATTTTGTATTTTGCATAATTTTTTCCGCTTTCTGTTAATCCATAAGCGCCCTTTAGCTTATTTTTAGAAGAAGCACTGGTAACGAAACTTCCAAACATCCTAATTGATTTGAAATTGTCTAAAAGATGTGAGTAGTTTCCGCTCGCGATAGATATTCGAAATAGGTATCCTATAGCGATCTTGCGGTATCAGAAGCAGTCTTCATAACGAGTTTCGAGTCAATCAATTTACTCCACGTTCAAATTCCAAATTCTGGACTTCGTCGGTGCCGCCCGAGTCGGAGTCGATAGTTCCGATATTATCGAATCAATTCCACCCTTTATAATCGAACGCCTAAGCAGATTTTCGCGCGATTTCGGATGTTGCAGTCTCTTTCGCCTCAACGCTGGAACGATCGGTGGACAATAATCCTAAAAGGCGTCAGCTTCAACAGCTCAGAAACTTTTTTCCCCTGCTGATGACTAGGCGTCGAGCGATCGATTTCGCCCTCAGCGGGATAATCTATCAAGCGTAAGCACTCGCGACGCATTCACTTCCATCTAAACGAGTGCATGCACACACTCCCAGCCTTCAGGAAGGCTATCATAAAAAAAAGGAGAGCCGTTGATACTCTGCTGTTATTCCAAGGATTTTTTTATAACGTGAGATGCTCAGTTTTGAATTGTTTTATTGAAATGTTTAATGTAGGTGGGATATTAAAACTCCACTTTCCACGAGTAACTTAAAAAAGAAACAAATAAATAAAATTCATGTTTATATCATGCACTTTAAATTCAGCGCTACGAGTGAAACATTAATTTCGGAAGCGGTGCGGAAAGCTAGATCATTTTTCTTTCTTTCACGTTTATTTCGCGTAACATCGTCCTTTTAAAAGCGAACTATCAAAGGATCGTGTGTACTTTGTAATTTTCTGCTCTTATCAAAACGGGAAAACGAACTTCGTCGGTACTTCATTTTTTTTATAGTCTCCGAGTTGTCAGGCCAAATTGCAAGTGGCCAATTCTTTTACGCATCAAACGAACAGTTTGATGCATCGCGACGATTACGTTAATTGCATTAGAAAACAAAAT
Organism: Sycophila texana; assembly: GCA_035582955.1. Lineage (NCBI taxonomy): Eukaryota > Metazoa > Arthropoda > Insecta > Hymenoptera > Eurytomidae > Sycophila > Sycophila texana. The sequence goes on along the minus strand of JAWWEN010000020.1, from coordinate 14,800,494 downwards.
TCACCGCAGGTCAAACGTCTCCAATTAAACTAAAAGGACAGAGAAATCACCCCTAAAGAATTAAAAGTAATTTGTTGACTCGGGCTCTCGCGCAAAGGATGCATAAAAAGGATCGAGCTTAATGTATACTTCGCCTGAACGAGGAAAAATCTTCACCCCCCGCTGCCTCCCACCCCTCTTCCATTACATCCTCGGCTTACTTAAATTGTGCTCTGGGATTAGCGATAAACAGAGTCGAGTGGTGCTCTCTCGGCGCTCTTCCCGTTTCCCCTCGCTCCCAGGACGCCGTCGATCTCTTTTTTTTCCATTGAAGAGGCGGGCGCGTGATAACCTTTTCAGCGGAGCTGTGAAGGAAATAAAACGCGGCTCCTCTTCCTCGCTTTCCGGGCGCGCGCTCGAGAACGACAGTTTAATCATACGCGGCGCACGGCGGCTCTTCTCCATACATCCGCGCGAAACTTTTTACGACGGACATCGCGCGAGTGCCCCTGCAATAACGAGCATCGCGCTTCGCGCGAAATCATCGTCTCCGCCGGAATTTTTCATCGCGCCGACGTGAAATTTTCACGGACCTTGAAAAATTCATCTCATTCTTCGCCGCAGCCGCGATATACCATTAACATTGTCGAGGAGCCAAGGAACGGGAGGGGAATTCTCGGGAACGGAGCAACAAGTTAGCTCCTCGCTGACTGATATTGTAATTTTATCATTCATTATTCATAAGGCCGATTGAATTATTAAATTGATGAATAATGAAAGGCGAAAAATGCGATTGAGATAGCAGGGATGGCCTACCGTCGACGCACATTATCTATTAATGAATATTCAAGAACGCCGTTTAACAAGGACAATTTTATCAGTTAAGCATTTATCGATCTTCGCGGGCTGATTAAAAATGTTAATTAAGGATCAGCGTCGAAAGTTGGCGTATCCCATCATTGCGAATTAAAAATATACAAGTTTAATTAGCCTATGTGGCTCGTAGCTGTTTCGACGTCGAGGCGCCCGATGTGCGCTTCCCCGTTTAACTTCTGCAATTAAAATAATACAATTTTACGATGAGTGACAGGCACAGGTGAAATTCGCCCCCACGCATCGATGATTAAAATTGTTAATTACGTAACGGCTCGCTAATGATCTGCAGGGCGGATTTTTATCTCTCACTTAATTAACGCCCGAATTCATTAGTGATTTGCAAATATTTAAACCTGTTACGAATGGATGATTACGATGATATTTTATTACACGCCGAGTTAATGAACGACAATCGTAATCCTCCCGGCTCTACATCAAAATTCCCAAATCATCCTCAATTTATGTAATATAACTTACGCAATAGTATGTTATCAAAGTTACTCGATAACTTTGCTTCCATAAGAATGTCATAAAAATTCAGTTATCCTATTTTTTTTTTCTAGGAAACGTGTTTGTGATAGCGGCGATCGTGATGGAGCGGAATCTGCAATCGGTGGCAAACTACCTGATCGTGAGCCTGGCGGTAGCGGATCTCATGGTCGCGTGTCTCGTGATGCCTCTGGGTGCCGTTTACGAGGTGAGTACAGTAGACCCTCGTATCTTTCTCGGCGATGCCCGAAGAAATAAACGGCGAGCGCAGTGCGAAGCCGTCTAATTCCTCGGCAGCGGTAAAGCCACGCCGTTAATGCTGCAACCGGATGTGCGGGCGTTAAGACGCGAATTCGATGAAACAGGCGCCACGTATATAATAGTAAGGCACGGCTCTCCAATAAATACGGGCTTTCGGCGAGCCGGGACACGAGTGCGCGTTACGAGCAAATTCGAGGGGGACCGCGTACAGTTCGCGCGAAATTTCGCGCCCGTCTGTAAATTACGCCGTTGCCGGCTCGCTCAGCTTTCATCGCCCTGCAGTTTTAGCGTTTTTCCATTGCACATCGTTATCGGCCAATTTCGCTGATAAAGTTAGGCAAATTTTGATGGGGCGTTCGCAATTTAACAGGCGTCGAGTCTCGCTGGTGGTTGCAAAAAATTCAACCCCTTCTCTTCCTTCCCCCCCCCCCCAATTTTTTATTTTGGAGAGATGATAGGAGTAATGAGATTTCCGAGAATGGTTATTTGCGTCTAGTGGATGATGTTCGTTTTATAAGCGTATTTTTTGGAACGACGTTGATTATCGTTGGTTACTCGAAAATTTCGACGGACAAGACGAATTTAGAAAGTATTGCCGTTGCGATTCTTTTTAAATGAAGCAGAAAAAAAAGTTCCGCTGACGGGGCGCGCCGCGCCATTATACGAATACCGCTGGGGGATAGGATCAGATATGTCAAGTGAAAGCATATTTTTTTTTTTATCGGATAACAATATTCGTTGAAGATAAAGTGAAATATTCAATTCTCGCTTTCAATTCTCTGTCCGTTATTTTTTCATCTTATTTAAATTATATTTGTGTATTTCAATAAACGTACGAATGGCTTTTATAAAATGTTAAAGGCAATTTCACTTTTTATCGCGCGATTTTCTTACTCGCCGTCATGCTGAAGCGATTTAATAATTTCCTGCCGAGTGCCGACTATATAGGCGCAATAAAAATTCAAGCAATCTCGTCTGCGGCCGACCAAAGGGCAAACAATAATTCTTCGATAAAGCGCCGACGCGATCGTGGCACTGCAACTAAATCAATTTTCCGCTGACTCCGCCTAGTCCGTCCCGTCCTTACGGTCCCTCGCGGCGCATATTTATCATGATGCAGCAGCATGAAAATCCAGGGAGCGGGGTAATATTGCCAGTTATATTTCACGTTAATCGATCGCATCGATGGCCCGCCCAGCTTACGTTTGACGCGGCCGCTCAGCTATTAAGGTAATAATTTACGAAGTTTATTCATCTTTTTTTTTTATTCAACCTCAGGAAGACAATTATTGTCCTCGGCGCGTTATCGAGAATTTTTGCTTACTCCGTTAATATATCAGAGAAATTTTCTTCACGGCGTCGCTCATTATAATGGTGGCGATAACTGAGTCGAACGGCTCAAAATACATTACCGCGCAAGATATTCAGTGCAACGCACGATGATTTTATTGATCCACGTAATAAGTGGACGCGCTTATTTGTCATCTATTTTGGTGTATCCTATAATTAAATTAATTTCGTAATTATTTTAAGATTGGATGATTATACATTTTCATTTGCAATATTCTATTTATTTATTATATTATCATGAATTCGCTGTCCTCTGCTGAACGCATTTATTTTCCAACAGTATCCGCTGTAATTTGTGTCAATTGCAATTTATGTCTTTATGAATTTATTGATTAATCATTTAATGCAGTTAAACATCGTACTCTTAATTAACAATATTATTACTAGATTCAAAATTCGCTGCATTATGTACTCAAATAGAAAAACTGAATGAGACCATGTAACTTCGCGTTATACATTCCGTTTTTACTGTGCATTTAAACTATGCATATAGCACCTGTGCCAAAAAATTTTGCTGATCGAATTTTTATCATGGCTTGATAACGGGGGGAATACTTCGATATAAGAATAAATATCATATTAAAAAAAGGTATTTTCGGGTTTCGCGAAGCTTTCCAGATGATTCATTTATAAGAAACTCTCACGAAAAAGTGCGGCACTGCAGTCACGCGAGCATCTACCAAAAAAGTAAAAATAATGAATAGAATTGGCGTTGCGGAAGATAGAAAGGGAATCGTCGAGGACCGGATCAAATAAAAAATATCCGATCGGAGATAATCCGCGTCGTGGGTAAAAGGAGGAGGGAAAAAAATCTCACTGTAAGAGACAAATGGAAAAGCGAGTGGCCACTATTCTGTGGAACACGATAAATGGCGAATTCTGTGCAAAGGGCAATTGAACACTTTAAATACCCTTCAACTTGCAATTGATCTTTAATATTCAGCTCCTGTAAAATTAATTTCTTGCGTCGTGGGCTATTCAGCAACCAAAGCTCGGTGAATATTCGAATAAAATCGTAATAGAATCATTTACATTCGCATGAAAAAAAAAAAAAAAAAAAATGGGTAACTTCTCGACTTTGTTAAGAAACTCTTTTACGACATCGGGATTGCAAAATTTTGTTTGTTTTTTTTTTTTTTTTTTTTAATTGAACCAGGTAACTCCCTTAAAATGTAGATTTATTCATTTCCCGCTAAAAAACGAGCCTTATCGAGTCCGAAAAAAATATTAGTAAGCAGCACGTGAGAACAAGTCGAGTAAACAAAGAACTTTATAATTTGTAAGAGCTCGCGACGCAAAGGTCGCGTGGCAAACTGTAATTAGCTCGCGGCGTCGGCAGGGAAGGGGTCGGCTTGATGTAGTCGCGCACAGCCCCCTGAGCGGTCGCATCGAGGCCGCGGACGGCCCCCTTCATCCAACCCCCCGGCCGGGCGTACGCGCCCGATTGCATTACCGCACGATGCATATTGGCCCATCCCTGGGCGCGCTCCGACTAATCTTCGTCGATGACGATGATTTCGCGGGAGTTCGACCCAGCGGAAATTGCCGTGGAGGTTTTACGGGGGAATTTCAGCTTCCCTGTCCTTTTGATCTTCCGCTAATTTACGTACCGACTTAATTACGAAGTGAATATGCTCGTTTTTTTTATTTTTTAGATTCTCGTTTTGAAAAAAATGTACTCGTTCCGCGATTAAAAACAAAGGTTGATAATTATATTTTTAATCTCGTAATAATTTTTAATCTCGTATTAAATTGTATTCATAACTTTTTGTCATGCTGCAGCGACGAATATAATTTCAGAATAATATGCATTTTCATTTGGATTACGTGGAATTCCGCGCTTCAAGTGACTCGACAGCTTTTTAATGGAAGAATCCGCATTATCGAATGTAAAAACTGTACGCATGTCTAAAGCAGATTTCTCGTTGACTCGAGCAAGAGAAGAAAATTTTGTTCAATTGAATAAAGTAGCTTTCGTAGAGCATCCGACGTCACGTTATATTAACGGATTGCTTGTCAATTATTAATTCTATTACGCTTGGGTAATTTTATTTTTATTTTTATAGTGAATTTATTTCAGCACTCGGCCTAATTTATCTTAGAAATTTATCTCTGTCATTAATATTGAAGACACGCCAAAACCCTTCTCGATTAAACTAATTTCCTTTGCGTAAATTCTTCAGAAACTTTAGGATAATACTGTACCTCACAGTTGCTTCTCAATATCACTCAAGCTTATAAATGATTAACATTAATTACTTCAATTTCATCAAAGCCACGAATGATCGTAGATTTATTATCCATTGTACATATATTTAATATTGTATGTTGTAAATATTTAATATCTTTGGAAGGCTCGATTGCTTTTTACATTTCTCCAAAGCTGTATCGTTAAATTTTGATAGAAAGCGTAATTTGTGTGATAAGATTAATTTAAGCGTTTCTTTGCGCGACTGTCAAGCGTGGGTTTCTTACATCTCGGTTTCCGTAACTGCGGGGGTCGCGCTACACGTAGTAGCAGCGCTCGAGGGCGCCGGTAATTGATTCATCGTTACGACGCATCGGACGTTGTCACAGGCAGGCGCGACGGCAAAATCGAATGGCTCTGGTGCCAGCTGCTCGCCAAGGCACGTCACGAGCCGCGAGCTCAGCCTTTTTGCCAGGCATGCGCGACTTATCGCGACGAAACTTGCCTCTCGTCGATCCTTTTTGTTTTCCTCCTCCATTGCAGCGCGCGAACTTTTTTCCAGCGAAACTCCCGAGACCAAAATCAGCATCCTGCTCTCTACATGGATGGTGTAAATTTTTAAATTCAAGGGCTCGATTTTATTTATAACAGCGCCCCCTCCACTGTAATCGTACCATTGGCGTTGTATATATTCATTTCGGGAATGAATATCAGCGCTTCTTTTTAGATGAGCGCCGGAAGTGGCGTATATAGTAACTGCGGCTGATACGTCGTTGCGCATAAGCACTCGAATCGTTTGCGTACGGACGTAAGTAGAGGGTATGAATATTTCAACAGACCTAAGGGAAATTGCAGTTATTAAGGGGGAGAAAGAAAAAGAGCTTTATCTCGCGCCAGAAAAGCTCCTGGCTTGAGCTCCATCCTCTCCTCTATTTACCGATTCGTTTAAGTTCCCGCCGCAGTGAATTTCAACTCATTTCCAGCAGCGCCAAGGAGAGCAAAAAGGAGAGAAGGAGAGAGGGCCGAGCGAAAGAGCTCACTGTTGCCTCGTTTTATCAAGTAGCGCACATCCCTTCAGGGTCGTCTGAGCTTCGATTTTTCCGCCGCTGTGACGTTAAACCTTCCTCCTTTTTTCCCCAGTGAAATAAAGGCAACGAGAATCTATGCGTTTTCGTTTTCTTCGGCCATTCGCGCGTTTTTTCTTTTCCTTTTTTTCCCCGACACCTATTTTTTTTCTCGTCTCTTTTCGGTCTCTCGGTGCTTTTTTTTCTTTTTTTCTTTTTTTTAAGGCCAGCGACGAGCTCGCGTTACGCGAGCGCTATGCGCTTGCTTCAATATTTAATTTAGCCGGTGGGAATGTGGTCACCTTTGAAACTATGAATTTCCAAAGGCCAGGGGCAAAAGGAAAGAGCGCAATGAGAAAAAAAATGGACTTTTGTACATTTTAATGAGCTACTAAGACTGTTGATGACGGTAATTTAGCTTTCTGAAAGTGCAGGTGGAGTTCGGGGGATTAATAATTTTACGAAGTTTTAAACGAAGCGGCTTTTATTTAAGAGAAAACTTTGAGAAACCATCATTTTCTTCAGAGCGCAGAAAATCCGAGCTTGCTTTCAGAAATATTGTACCTTCGGCTGCATTCCCTCTCGACTCAAAATAAGGGACTTAATGGAATTTCAAGATTTTCATAATAAAATTAACCAAATAGCACCGTCGGGTAGAGAGAGATAGAGAGAGAGAGAGAGAGAGAGAGAGACAAACCAGCGCTTTGAAAATTTGTTCCTCGATTGATATTCCCCCAGTGGAACGAATGGGGCACCTTTGCCGATGGCATCGTACCGCGTCGCACGTGCCGACGAGCGGGGTTCTCTAACCAGATAAGTCGGTCGCCGGAAAAAGCTCGACGCACCCCACGGCTCTTGGCTTCCCGAGCCAATGACTCTCGCCACGCTGCTCTCCTGCAGATATGCGATCCCCGAGCGGAAAAAAGGAGAAGAAAAAGCGCGTCAGTCGACTCGTTGCTTGCAAAAAAAAAATCTACTCGACGGATTAGAGTTAAACCTACGGTAGAGAGTCTTTTCAATTTCTGTCGCTTTTTTGCCGCACGGTATTATCCAGGCGTCGGTCTTGCCACCGGGACAACAACGCGGGACGCGCAGCTCCGACGACTTTACCGAATATTTCGCGAGAGCCGCCGGCGAGCTGAAAAAAGAGCCTAGGCGATTTGTTAACGTCCGCGGCGCGTCGAGCCGAAATTTTTTTTTATTCCCGCGCCTGGTTATATGCCGGAGGGGGTGACGATCAATCGACACAAAAATTTCGACGCGGCACGCTGCGCACGGTCCGTCGGGCGAATTGAAAAAGTACCGTGAAGGACGCCCGAATATTTCGCCGGCGATCGGCAAGAGAGAGAATGGGCTTCGGCGCGGCGGCCCGATAAAAAGGAGAAAAAAATTCGACGGTCGTTTACTAAAAGGAAATTTGGTTGTCACGTCACGGCGGATTTCCCCGGCAATGCAAGAGCTCCTGAGTGCGCGCGGGAAATAAGTAGAATCTTTTTCTCTCTTCAGTCCGGGCCCCACCAGCAGCTCTCCCTCCTCTCGTTCAGGAGTTCTCCTTCTCTCTCTCTCTCTCTCTCGCTCTTTTTCTCAGGGAACAAAAAGAAGCGTACGCGCGCTCACCGTCTAGACGAAGTGGCCGGGTGGAGGAGAAACGAGGTCGAGTAGGATGGAATGGCAACTTTAATTTTATTCGATAGCCCCTTGCCCCCCTCTCCTTCTCTTCCGAGGCGCCGTGGAGTATAAAATGAAATCGTGCATTATTTATAGTGTTGACGTTTAATGCAATAGCGCCGGAGCCATTCTGCCTCAGCCTCCTCTCGGCGGGAGTAAGCGGATCGAGAGCTCGAGAGAAAGAAACGAGATGTAGGGAAACGAGTAGGTGGAAATACGGGTCTGCTTATCTGATTTTCGCAGGATCCCTAGGGAGTCCCGTCTTCCCTCATCTGCCTCCTGTCCCTCTCATTCTCTCTCTCTCTCTTTCTCTCTCTCTCTCTCTCTCTCTTTATTACCTCTCCAGTCCTCTCATTCTAGTAGCGTGCCGTTTATCCGCTTCCTCCCCGGCGCTCGTCCTCAATCCTTCCCAACCTTTTATTCTCGCTATTGGGACGCGCGTCCCTTTTCAGCGTTTTATACACACCCCTCGTCGTTTGCGGCCGACGTGCGGGCGATCTTCGCACACGCACGTACACGCCGGCAAAAAAAACCGAGTAAACCAGATCCTGTGTAAATATTGCCCCCCATCTCCCGCGTCGAATTATCGGGATGATCGTATGACCCAACGAGTGGGTGTAACCGACCCGAAAGGTGCTGGATTTTTAATGAGGTGTGCGTGCCAGCCGTTCGTTTGCATTACTTTGGCGGCAGCGGCGGCGGCGAACCGATTATTCATTGTCTTTTGTTTTTTAAAGCGCCGGTAGCGGGTAATTCATGCGCTCGGCGCGCGGTGAATTCCGCAAAACAAGCGCTTGTAAATTACATTCGAACGGCTGTAACGTAAATAAAGTGGGTGAATGGGAATTTTGGGATTTTGCTGAAACCACTTCATTGTTGTAAAATTTACATGGAAGAACAATTTTTCGCTATAGGAATATGGAAGGGAGAAGGAGACTGAGTTGAATTGCAACTCGAAATGTAATTTCGCCACGGCGTTTATGGGTTCATCGCGCGGAAGAATAATATTCGTTGTGAGTAACGATGTCACTTCATCATTTACTCCTGTTTTTTTTTTTATTAAATTTATTCAAATTGAAGCACTTGCGCACTCTACAAAGTTACGCACAATTTCAATTGATTAACATGGATTGATAGAGTACGGGAAATTGGTTTGATTGCAATATCAATTTACGAAATAATTGCTATTTAAATGTGTAATTAAATGCAGGAGGGTGTTATAAACACGAAGTCGAATTATGCAAGGCTCATTATAAGCATAACAGGGAGGTAAACAAAAAAAAATTCATTGATTGCTAATCACTGTCAAACGCGTTATCGCGCAAATTGCAAGCTCTAAGCAGAGTAATAGAGTAACCGAATGATGAGTCTATCGTGCTCGCAGTTAAGATGGGAATATTAACACATGCATAATTTTAAACTTTAATTTTAACGAAACGCTAATTGAATTTTTAAAACGTATAACTGCGCATTAAAATTATTTTGCAAATTTCTCAGTTTTTTTTCACCATTCAAATGAATTTCATCTAATTTCAACGCTAAATATTAAAAAGTATAACAACTAATAAAAAATAACAAATTTAAATATAATTTAATAAATTTACTCGAAGTGAAACGAAACTACGTTATGTCCGATCATAATTGACTCGTACTACTGAAAGTGCATGCAGAGGGTACAGCCGTCGAAACTCGACTTTAACTTATCAGTTTTAATTTTAAGCAGACAGGCGTGCGGAAAATAACTCGTCAAGCTCCGGAGATTGATGCATTAAAATATTTTCAGAGCAACAAGCGAGATTCAGTTACAAAAACCGCAATAAAGCGAGGCCTCGGCAGACCCGCGTGCGGGGCGCGCTTCAAGCCGCAATGTTGCAGTACATCGCATTAAATAATGGCTCGGCGGCGAAGTGAGGGAAAAACCAAAATACACGTCAATCAAGCAATTAGCTCGCGCTCGCACGATAATACAGTACTCCGGGCGCATCAAGGTAATTAGCGAGAGATCCTAATTAGCCCTAACGCGATTAGGTCGCGAACGATGATTTTAATCTCATCAACGCGCGCACGCGCGCGCCCGCGTGGCAGCACATGCAATTAGAATATCCTCGACCGCGAAGTGGTTACGCCGCGGCCTGAAACTCCGGGAGCACTTTGGCTAGCCCTGCCGGAGGTGCACTCGAGCGCGAAACAATTTTGCGAGCGTCGGCCCCCATCTGGCTGGTGGGGGAGGGTCCGGAGCGACGAGCGAAAATACGGCCATTGTTAACGACGAGCGTCGTTCGTATACCGGGGGACCGTCGCGATCGAAGCACAGACGAGACCGAAAGGACCGAAGCACTTAACTTGCGCACCACTTTTCCACGCTGGAATTGCTTTTTTTCGACAATACGAGGCTTTGGTCATAAAGGCTGCAGGGATCTCGCTTCTCTTTCTTTTTTTTTTTTTCTTCAAATCGAAGGCTTCTTTTTTTAATCAAATTCATGTTGAAATTCGTTTTATTGCGCCGTTGCACAATTGTAGAGGAGTAATTATTTGGAAAGTAATGTCAGACAAATTTATGCGTCGCTTCTGATAATTCCGTCTATTGCGGAGATTCACGTTATTTCACTCGTGACAAACGAATTGCCTTGTTTTTTTTTGTAATACGTTGAGCTGCTTTTATTAATACTTTTTTAATTGCAGAGAGATAATTGGAAAAGTAATCCTAAAAAAGCATTTTTAATTTGTTTTGGTTATTTGAAAAACAGTGGAGTACAGGAATTAACCAAGAATTTATTGAAATTGAAAATGTTCTGTAGTTATTTATATCAATAAACGAAAGAAAGATAATTAAAAAATTACTGAGTCAGAGAAATTGGATGCAGGTACATTTCCACGATTTTGAATGCAACAATTAAAATTGATTCTTTGATCATTGCTTTAACAGTGATTAAGAAAAGGAAATTAAGATTTTTAGAAAGTTAGTTAACTGAATTTTTACGAGTACATGGATCTGAACGCGCACTTAACATAATTACAACAAATTTTAAAGAAACTCAATAAGAGAACAAAGAGTAATTAGAAAGCACGTTGGGTTTTTCAAGCTTTTCTTTGCAGCGAGAAGTGTATAAAAAAAGTCAAAAAAGTCAAATGTGGTAGCCACTGTAGAAGCAAATATTTCGTTCTTTATACCTAATTACTCCTCCACCAAATTCACATTATCGCGTAAATTTTTCGCGCGGTTAGAATCAAGTGAACTGCTACCGACCATGGGACGAAGAAGCAACGAATTTCTCTAAAAAAAGCAAAAGACCTGGCGATAAAAAAAATCTTAGCTTGCACTTGTAATCACGAAGTAAAAGCTTGTTTAGAAGCGCTGCTCGTTTTGGCGCGCGCAAGTAGAGTTTCGCTCGAGCGCCGAACTTCGTTACCCGAGACGAGCATACAGGAGCGCCGGGCCACGCCGCTATAGAAATAAAAGAGGTAAAAGGAGTTAAAAAAAAAGGGGGGATGAAGGGGGAGAGGCCAGAGAGGAAAAAAAAGAAAAATGGCAGAGAAAGGGAAAAAGCCGCGAAGCCCGAGCCTGAAACGAGTAACAAAGACGAAGTGGAGAAAACGAAGTGAAGTGCGACGGAGAGATACAGCGCGGCGGCACGAGCCGACATCGAAAAAGACGCCGAAAAAAAAGGCGATAGCGGAAGAGTCAAGGGAGATAAAAGGGGAGGAGATCGCGCGACTGAAAGTTGGATGAAAAGACTATCGTCGAGCGATTTTTCCCAAGACGCCGAGAGGTAGTACGGTTCTTTCGTGAAATTTTGCTACTTTCGCCCGGCAGTTGTTCGGTAATTGGGACGAGGTGCTCGCTCGCTCGTGCGCCTGGGCTGAGGGGGTGGGGAAAAAAGCGGGTCGCGCCAGGAGCTGTTGCATGCTCATGAACGGCGACGCGCCTTTACGAGCTCGTAACTCGGGCGTCGCATTAGTTTGCGCGCAGGACGAGAGACAGAGGAGAGTCCGCGCTATTCTTACCTCCCCCGCATTTCCCTTTTCCTGGGTAAAATCGCTAAATAATGTAATGAAACGAAAATGACGCGTACGTACGAGCGAGATATTGAAATGAACTTTTCATAGCGAGTGCGCTCATAGCGTCACGACCAGTATCGCTGTTGTCGATGCGGGGGTGTATTGTTCCCGCGGCACTTTTCTTCCTTCGTGCTTTTATTTTTTTTACATCCACCGCTTGTAATGATAAAACGAGCGAAAAAGGTCGAGGAGATAAAGTCGCGCTCGTCAAAGCTCCGTTGTTTGATGGAGTGATGAATCCCGAAATGCTGGAAAAAGCGCCTGAGCTTTTCTCGCTCTCGGTTTCGCGTTAAATTTTTGTACATCTGGAAATGTTTATGAAAAATTTAATCCAACAGCGCAGTCGAGATGAAAAGAAGCAACCGAATACAAAGGGATATTTAGTAATTTAGGGAAAAGTAAAAAGCTCCGCGTTGGAGTTGTTCTTTCTTTTTCTCGTCGCTCAATCTTTTTTTTTCCTAAATAAATAACGTTTTTGCTGAATGCAGAGAAATCTCTACTTACTCTTTTCGAGTATCGTTAAGCTTTTATTTATATCGATGTGAAAATATTCTCTTCCAGTTAGTACACACTTCAATTGTAAAAAGGAAACGCTTTCCATTAGTTCACCATTTGAATTATTTCGATTAAGGCAACAATGACAAGAGTAACAGAATTTAAAGAAAAGTGAAGCACGATGCACGTCCATTATTTTCTCGAAATTAAAGTAAACAAATTTGCTATTGATTGCACGAACTGAGCAAAGTAAAATGCCTGATTTTTCTTCCTTTTATAAACGAGAACATTCTCAAGAGAAACGATCGCCATGAGTAAAATAAACCCGGTCATAGTTTCCCGTCTGCTCGATATATACCGACGGCTGACCTTGCTTCAGTTTCGAAAGCAGGAATTCGTAAAACGTCGCCGGGACCGTGCGCAGAGGCTCGATTCGGGCGTCGGCGCTCAGCCGCAAAAGCGAAATCGCGCGACAGCTGATGCCGAGAGCCCGTTTGTGCCCGCGGTATTGGCATTTTCCGCTCGGCCGCTCGCGCTCCGACGTGATCGCGATTTTGAGTGAGTCGCCGCGATTTTTAGTCCGGCGCGTAAGCCCCGATCTATTTCAATGTTTGATTTATGGCGCGGAATTTACGTGAGGCACCTACGAAATTTTTCCGATTTTGAAATTTGTCGGGTAAAGGAGAGTTGGGTCAACCGTCCTTTACATTCAATACGGCGATTCCCTCGGATGTGATTTCGAGCTGCGCTGGCAGACGCCGCTGCATCGTGTGCAGCTTCCCTCCGCGACACGTTTATCAAGTGTACAGTCATGCGCTCCTTTTGCGGAATCGGCGCCTCAGATTCGCGACATTAATGTCCGAATTGAAATATTGACACTCGAATGCGTTTAGTCGTGATATATTCATTGCAGTTTTATGCGTATTAAATAAAATGAAAATTTGGAAGGGACAATGAAAAAAAGATTAATGCACTTTTTTCGTGCCTGTCAGTCTTTCCCCATTACTGCCGATCAAATACTTTCAATCTTGTATTAACACACCACTTAGCACGTGATAAATTGTTCTAGACACATTCTTGAATAGTAGCACTTCCTTGTGCGTGTCATGTTTCTCCCGATAAATCAAAGGGGATTTTTTATTCATTCGTAGTTTATATTCCATGAGATCCGAGAACTAACCTCTCCCCCCGATAGCATGGAATAACTAAAAATCTCAGCTAACTTCATAAAACAGCAGTTCTGTCAGTTCAAACACTAATCCACTAGAGGCTATAGATTCGGATCGACCGCTCCCCAAATGGAAAAGTCCAGATTCCAGTCATTTGTATTCTCGCGCTCGTCGTTAATTTCCGCTCATAGACCCCCAAAAAGGCACCGAAAGAAAGCAGAACCGAGAAGCTTGGGCGTTCGCGCGCGGATACACTTCCGTGAGATCTTGGCCGAGGCCGCACAATACGCGCCTCGGACGCGGTGGAATCTGCACGTGAAGTTCGTGAATGGGCTATTCAAATGTGCGCGAGAGATCAAAAACAAAGGGGCACTCACTGAATGGGAAATCATCCAGTCAAAGGTACGTCGTCTCTGAGATGGGGAAAGGAGTAGGGTGGACGTCGCTTGAAAATGACGCCCGAGCGAATGGATAATTCATGAAGAATCAGGAATCCCTCTTTCCGATAGAAAAAAAAGAAAAAAAAGAAAAGGAAGAACACCTCCATGAGTTTATTATTAACGAATTTTAATGGCACCTCGCGTTGTCGGAGCGACGGATACCAGGCAATTATTCGGAGTCGATACTCCGTGCCACTTTGATGGACGAAGTTTCATTCGTCGACTCGGCTACATTTAATCGAGCCCATCACGCACTAAAAGTCACAATCAAGAGCGCTCGAAGGTTACAAGAACTTCCTCTTCCGCGTGTCCCCCTCCCCGCCTGCAGGCATAGTCCCGCGAGGGAAAGAGGGACGGCCGAAGTGGTCGAAGAAAACGGCGTGCAGGGTCGAGGTTGATATATGCCTACTTGAAAGTCCATTCATGGTATTGGACTCCGCTTCCCTTTCTGCTCCTCTCGCTCCCTCCCTGCTTTCGCCTCGCTCCTCCGTAGGAGCTGCTTTGCGAGCGGCTCGCCTTCGCCGTCGACGACGTCCACCGGCCACTCTCCTTACCAACCTCTTTAGTGGTCCTTCGCCATTGAAAGCTCGGCCGTCGAGTGCCTGGCCCGACTAGAAAGTGGATGAGAGTGTCGGCGTGTTCGCTCGTCTCGAACGCCCGCTCACACACCCCCTCGCACGTACGCACGCGCACACTTATGTACACGCATTCACGTATGCTCGCACACAGCCTCCCCGTGGATGAAGCTCGCACACAGACTCTCCGGCGAATATGGTGGATTCATCGCTCGTTTTATGCGTTGCCCGACCTTCCCCCGTGCGCGCGCGATACGCGCGCTGAATTAAGTACAATGGGCGCGTCGCGCCTCACGAGATGTACTCGTGACGCGAAACGATAACCGCTCGAGCCGCGCGCGCGCGCACATTTCAAGCGTTATGGAAATGCGCTCGCCTCAGACACATTTTTGTCCGCATTTTTACGATTAGTGTCCGGTCATCGTGCGCTTCCGAGCGATCGGACGACCTGGACGAGATCCATGGCTCACGGGAACGACCGGGAACTTTGGTATCTACTGCCTCCTCGGTTGGATATCCCGGGCTTTACGAGCGATTGCTTATTATGTTTATTACCTTACTTTATTTATACGAATTTTTTTCTTGCGATGGACCAATTTTTATGGTTTCAATTTCCGATAAAGTCTTTAGAACGACAAAGTTTTCTTAGACGGCGCCGTAATAAACTATATTTTTCTTTAATTTACAATTGTCTAGTTCTACTTATTAGCAATTCCGGACCACAAATTGTTTTTGTTGACTGTTAATAAATTAAAAATATATATTATTTATATATATATATATATATATATACATATATATCTCTAGATATATTATTTTTTTTTTTTTTAATCAGAACTGCATTTACTTTTTATTCATATACTTATTTAAAATAAGTTTCTGTATAATACTAGAAACTTTAAAAATTCACATTAAAATCTTTTGAATCCTAGCCCCATTGAACAGAAAATTTATTCTTTAACCAATTAAATTGCTTTTGTAAATATTTCACAAGGTGATACCATTGCTTTCTTAAGAAAGGATCATTTCAAGCATTTAAGTCCTAGAAACCTAGGCAACGAGTTAGCAGATCAACTTGCTAAATCTGCTACAGCTTCTGTTGATGTAGACATTGCAAGTATCCTCCTTCCAGACATCTGCTCTACTTACAAAGGAATGGCTCATTCCAGTACTAAGAATAGAGTAGAATCAGAAGGCCAAATAAAGGGCAAAAAATATTTTCATTTATTTTACAAGGAGCATAAAAAACCGTGGTATTCACACAAAAAACTGGACAGATGCTCTATTGTCACCATCAACAGGAGCAGAGCAGATCATTATAGCTTAGCAGCTTCATTGTATAGAGTCAATATAATAAACAGTCCGAAATGCAAATGTAACTACGAAACTGAGGATCTAAATCATGTGTTATGGAAGTGCGAACTACACAGCTCCCAAAGAGTAGACCTAATTAAAAATTTAAAAGCAATCAAGATCTACCCTCCATTTAATATTGAATCGTTAATCGCTGAACCAAACATAAGAGCATGTCTATGCGTCGTGTCATTTTTAAAACAATGTAACTTAAAAATATAACCGTAAACTATGTAACTATGTTAATTTAATCTTGCGATGTCTTGTACGTTTTGTATACTCTACCATATTGTACTACCTTTGTATACTCTTACCCTTTGTATATTATGCTGTACTACTTTTGTATAGCAAATTAACCTCTACAGAAGTTAGATAAGCTCAATAAAAAAAAAAAGCATTTAAGTGTGAATACCCTCGCGAGATTTTATTGAACGATCACGAGTTCATTTACTAAAATTCCAATTAGGCAAAAATTAGTAATAAAGGCCGAATACTGTTATGACTTCCGAAAAGCTATTCTCGTAAGCTTTCTCAGTTACACAAAGTAATCTTGGGTGCGTTTATTTTCAGACTATTCAGGAACACCATATACTCTTATATACTATACTACTATACTTCTTCTGAACTTTAATGACTTTATTTTTTTTAACTCCCCCGAGATGTGCGCCACTGCGCAACAATTTGTTTTTCCTTTCTTTCTTTTTTTTTTTAATTTTTTTTTTAAACTGGATCCAAACTACCCGAGCCATTGCGTGCATTCGACTCCGGCGACGTGATTCACTTAGGTACACCCAGTGGGCTTGGAAGTTTCTTAATATTTTCGCTCTGAATACTCCGACGCCATTACGAAGTCCTAGATTAATTTATCACGCTTACACGCGTACGTGAGGCGCTAGGTTCGCGCGTTATACCCTAACATCGTTTACGCATTATGTTCCATTTTCTTCGTAAGGGAGTCATCGTTATATACCAGGCGAGATTACAACGATTAAATGCGTGTTATTTATTTTCCAAAAATAATGAGAGTACGACGTGATAAGAAAAAAGTGCTCGTTCGAAATGCAAACAATATTTTCCTTTTAGCGCCTGCAAAATTTAGACGGTAAATTACAGGAGCAAGCCTCTCGGGAAAAAGGGTCTGTCAAGCGCCGAGTGGGGAAAGTTCCGAAAGTTTATTAAAAAAAGAAAAAAAAAAAAGGAAAGAAAAAAAAGCGGAGGGACGACTTACTTGATCCCCCGTTAAATTAGCCGAGTGCGCCTGCGGCCGAAATACTTTACGCGGGGTACGGCCACAAACGGAAATCCTGCGGCTACCTCTTGATCTCCTCGGGTTAGAATAACCGCAGCGTCTCGAAGAGCGGCACTTTGCCGAGCGCCGCGAAAGTCCTCCGGCGCATTTATAATACAATAAAGGCCGCGGCATCGCAACATTAGTCCCATTAACGATCCGCGAATATTAAAGTATGATGCCGAGCTGCCTTGTTAGCTTATAATACTTCGCGAGACCGCAGACCAATTGGTTGCATTTCAAATAAAAAATTAAAGGCGCGCGAGTTTACGGATCGCACCGGGCTTCTCTTTGAAATTCAGCATCAAGCTTTTCTTCTATTGTGAATTTTAATGAATCGATATTGTTTACGCATGAATTAAAATTAAATAGCTCGGAGAGAAATTCGTTTCGGTGAATTAGCTATGAATCTACCCTTGTCAGCATCAGGTATAATAAACGATAATTAATATGTCAAAGATAAATAAAAAATATAAGAAAAACAGAAACTTCAACGGCCAAGTAAGAAAGTGGATTTTCATTAGAATTTGATCGATCTTAAAAATAGATGAAGATAGATCCCCGAAAAACTCGTTCGAGGCTGCTACGTATTATTCACGCTAATGCCGAAACGAGCTTAGAATCGATTTCGCTCCCCCTTCCCGGGATGAAAAATTAACGGGCGTTCCATTACGCGCGCGACGCACGCATTAACTTATTTATCGCGCGGCTTCAAAACAAAACGCGAAGTCGCGCTTAATAGGCCCCCCTGCCGAACGCACACTTCGTCAATGATACAATGTAACGTCCCATGTTTCTCTTTTATTCGGTCGCGGACGTGATTGGCGCCGTAATTTCTGCCCCTCGGTCGCCCGACTGGACTTTAATTCGCCGCCGATAAATAACGCCGGACTCCCTCCAGGAGCGTGTAAGACGCGTTAAAGTTTCAAATTCGGAGTTTCCAATTGGCTTCGCGAAAGCCAGTTGACAAATTGCGGACGCGCCCCAGCTCAACATCTTTTATTCAGCGGGGACTTCACGGTTCAAAACTTGATAGTGCGTAATTGCGAATCGACTTTTCAACTTGGCTTTGGGAAGACCGGAGCTTTGATTGAGCGCTAAAGTGCCGGCAGCGAACTTTGGCGTCGCGCGCCAAGATCTTCGTCCTCCTTCGAGGTTTCGGTCGCCGACGAGACGAGCTCTAGTCGTCAATTAATTCTTATCTGCGCCGATGTAGATTATAGGCGATGATTGAAGCAATTTTAAGTTGGTAAATGGTACCCGATGAAATATCGCTAATGGCCAGCTTCGAAACGGCCGCGGGGAGCTTGCAAGACCTCGTAAAGCATTGTTTGGACTCTTAATGCACGCGGGAGGACTGCGTCTCGCGGAGATTTATTTTGTGCATATAAAAGTTATCGTCAATTAAAAGAACGAATTCAAGGAACTTTGATCGCTAATTCTTAAATAAATTTTCATAAAAAAGAAGTTTTATCCAAGATTTACGAGGGGAAAAATGTGCTTTTTATTTTATAAGGAAAAAACTTTATTTTTTTAATATAGGGATGATAGAGCCTTAAAATGCTTGCACACATACACTTTTACGTAAACCCAATCCTTTCTTTGCTCGTGTAACTGACTCGCTCGTGTGCGTCAAAAACTCGTAAAAGTCGATTTTCCGAAGCACGGATACCTCGGTGCCATAAGTAGAATAAACCGTACTCGGATAAGACGAGTTTGCACTTTATCTCGACGTCGAAATACATCGAAGCTCTTCTCGAGCAGCCGCCCTTGAAGTCGTCCTCCAAATAATCCATCTGGAATGCGCACCGTAAAAATCGAGCATAATTGGATTTACGAAAAGAAAAGAAAAAAGAACTGGCCTCTTGTAGGGCCGCGAAAGTTCGTAGGTCGAAAAAAGGGGGACGACCTATGGAATAGACGAGATAAGAAGAGGCGAGAGAGAAAGAGCGAGCAGGGCGGGAAGAGGGGTCGGGGAGTAGAAGGTCGGCCTAACTCCCGGAAACGAGCGAGTTGGCCGTCCTCCTTGCGCCTTATTTCCTTCGGCGGGCTTCGCGCAACGACCCCGCATCCCCGCGTACGTGCGCCGGCTCCAATACAGTGGCCGTCGATATCGGCGATCGGCCCGAACGCATTCCGAGGCGGGAACGGCGCCGATTTCACGGAGATATACGGAGGGGGTCACGCGAGCGGCTTATCACCGCCGTCAACTTGTAATTTCTCACTTCGCATCCCCCCCCCCCTTGGCCGCCCACCCCCGCGTGCCCGGGCAAGTGGCCGCGTTTGTTTACGATTTGTATCGATTCGCCGAGAGGGTAATCGATGCCTTCTTTCGGTCGCTATAGTTTCGCTCTACTCCCGCGTGGTAATTGCTTTCTCCGTCCGATGTATTCGCAGAAATTTTCTCGCGCGACGCCAGTTGGTCGTGATTAACCAAATACTATAATATTTTTTCCTTCCCACGGGTTTCGAATCGATTCGCCTTGAAAACTAACTGCTGCCAGTCACAGCATTAAATCAACACATTTGCGTTCTAGAGCTACAGCGGGAGAGAGTCTCGCACTTTTCTCCGGAGGCGCGAATCTCCTCTCGCTATCTTTTTTTCATTCCAATTCGAGTCAACAGGCTACACTCACGTGCCCACTTGTATCGCCTCGTCCTCTCCTTCTCCTTTCATTTCCCGGCGAGGCGCTCGGGTATCGGTCTCCTCCCAGAACTTATATTTACGCAACGAGCGCGCGCAGCTTCCATATAAAGACCCGAGGAGAGAAAGAGAGATGGGAGGAGAGAAAGCGAGATGACAAGTGCGCAATATAATCATCCAGAAACGACGCGCGAGTCTCGTCGTCGATTCCGCGTATAAAATGAGAAAGCGGCAGAATTGCGTCGTCCTTCTCCCGGCGCCGCGTCCTATCGCCACGCGACCGAGGCAAGTATATATAAGCCCAGATACTTGTAAGAGGAGAGAAGGAGAGAGAAGGAGGAACATTTCCTTCGACGCCCCGGTGTAATGTCAGCTCTCGCCGGCGTATAAAGCGCAGATGCCTCTTGTTCACGTTCGGGCGCGGCCTCTCCACCCCCGCCGCGCCCACCTCCCTCCTCGTGTTTTCCGTAATTCACGCGGCAGACCCTCGCCACTCACGACTACATCCGCGCGTCCGTCTCTCGTGAGGTTTGATGATAACGATAATAAATGGACGACGTACGCGGTTGCCGCCAGCAGCAGGGACCTCGAGAGTTATTTCGAAGAATTTTTTTTTCTTGGTGGGTCCTCTCGTGGCGATGCTGGCCTCTTTGGATAAATAGCGTGGCGTCGGTATCTTTATTGCATGAGATTGTCCGTGAATATTTTGACCGATGCGAGGCTACGTGCCAAGCCTCGGCTCGGTTTGCTTTGACACGGGGTGGATTAATTTATAAAAGGGGAACACTTCAGGCCGGTCGTTTCTTTTGTTAGTGTGAGGGTTAATCGGCGGGTCAGGCGGTCGGTATTGTCGAGGAAAGTTTCCCGAGGAGACAATGGGAATTCGGCGATTTAAATGAAAGTTTTTTTTCTCATTCTCTTCGACAAGCGAGGGGAAAAGTTTTATGATTTGCTGCACTTTTGAAACGAGCTTTTGATAGTGATAAATTGATATTTTTCACTCGCAAATTAGCTTGTAAAACAAATTCAAACTTTTTAACGTTGATTGTTGTCGATAAACTTGAATGATTGAACAAAAAAAAAAATTATTCTCTCCTGACCGTCGCATCATTTACTTTTCTGGTTGGGGGATGGAAAGTGTTTTATTAATAATGGCTTTTATCACGCTCACGGCGTTAAATAAAAATACATTCTGCAGATATACAATATTGGTATTTAACTTTTATTATTGTTTATTTTTTTAATTTTCGACAAAATGATTAACAGCCTGGAGACGCATTCTTTATGTTATAATGACGATTAACATGCCACAAGAGTAAATATTTTTCACCTTTATATTTTTTCGTATTTCCCGTAATAATTTTATTAAAATCTTTCTCGTGTTCTTTTCATCAGTAGGTTTTATAAGATCTTTATTCTGCAAATGCATATTTTTATAGCTACGTCGGAAGTTGCATGTAAATTTATTATAGGTGTCTTTTATAAAATTTATGTTTTTCGAGAAATCGATTATCATGCAGAAATACTTTTCCGACGGCACAAAAATTTACCTTTTCAAAGTTTTAATAATCAGTGAAGAACGGATCACTTTTTTATATGATATTTGAAGCCCTAATAATTTAAATCCTATTATCAAAGGAAATAATAATTACAGTCCTAACTACCATAGAAAATCATTAGAAGACCTCATCGGACGAAATTTTCGCGGAAACTCTTTGTTCGGGGGGAATCAAAGGGAGCGAAATTGTGCTTTGACTCCCAACAAAGTCGTTTTAATTACGATTTGCCGTATGCCGCTAAGACCGTGGCGATTCTTTTAACAGCTTTTCTCCTGCAAATTAAGTCAGCCGTCACTCCTAAGTTTTAATACCCGACAATCCGGCTGCAACTTACTCCGAAAAGTAAAGTGTTTTTTCACCATTTTTCATCTTTTAAAAATTTCATTACCGGCAAAGGCGATTAACCCTTCCTCCTCCCAAAAGTATTTGAAAATTTCAGTTGCTTTCGCAAAGCTATCCGAGTGATTAGTGTCCTCGAAAATTCGTTCATTTCGCAAACGCTTTACCCTGTCCGAGCTGGAAAACTGAACTGAACGGCGAATAAACAAACAGCGGAGAAACAGTTCGGAGTCGCGTGTACTCAAGCAAAATCTCGCGTCGCGTTAAGCATTTAATCAGAAGCAGGCGGCGGACAAGCATTTGGCGAAAATATCGGAACTATTTGTCGTATACGGTGGGGAAGGAGTGTACGAAGAAAAATCGGATAATGAATGTTGTTGCAGGGCGGAGCTTTTCCTCAGTTAACCCGCCGGGGTATATGTACACTCCAGGCGTCTCTCCTTGAGGTCGCGCGCCTTCGATCCCCCGCTACGGCTTTCCGTGCCAGCACTCGCTTTCTTTTTTCTCCGCCCGTTTTTCTCCTTTCTTTCTCTCGCTCTCCGATCGATCGAGTCGAGCGCGTTACCGACGCGCGAAAAGTAGCGGCGCACCTCCGGTGCGTGTTCGCGGCGCCTACGACCATATCGGCGGGATGCCGTAAAATCCGATATCGCGCCGGAGAAATGCCCGTCACGAAGTCGGCCGTTATATGCGGAATCCTTCCGAGGCCCGGCGGAGAATTTAATTGATTGTAATTCCGTGATTTCACTCGGCGGACAGCCAGCTGGACGTTCCGTCGAATGCGCGATGAAAATTTCATATCCACGCGCGATTCCGGTCACGAAGACTACTGATTTTTATTCTGCGATCCTTTTTTTTTTCTTTTGTGGCGGGGATGGATTGGGAGGATCGTTAATTAAGAGTTACGTGCTTCCGCCGGGCTCGAAGAAGGATGAGCTCTCAATTGAATTTATACCCATTTAGGTAATCGAATGAAAGGAAGCTTTTTCTCGGTGCTATCGATCGCCGCATTATTGTTACGTCAAAACAACTGTTTACACTGACAAAAAAATATAATTGCTTCAAGAAAAATGTAATAGTTTTCATTAAATATTTAATCACAATGTCCCAA
>JAWWEN010000020.1:14754978-14768396 GCA_035582955.1 Sycophila texana | reverse complement strand
TTTAAGCCCTGTCTCATCAAAATTGATGTACCGGTGGAACCTGTAGGTTACGCCAAAGCAAAATTTTTGAAACTATCGTAATTTAGGCTACGATGAGTCTAAAAATTTCTATCTGGGCTCATTTTGTCAGGAATATAACATATTTCTAAAATGTTTAATAGAAAATATAAATTTTATTATAATCTTTAATTTTCAAATTTTTTTTCAAAAAAATTTTTTAGGTATAAACCCCCCTTAAGTGCGTAACTAGATTAAAAAGCAAATAATGCCGGTAAAATTTTATAAGTTTAATAAATAAATCGGGATTCTAAATGAATATTATAATTTTATTAGAGTGGTATTCATGAGCGTAGATCTTCTTAAATAAATAACATATGTCTGTCGGTAAATGTTTTAAAAATTAGATCAACTGATTGCAATCCAATCGCTACTGTATTTATTACTATCGACTCTCATTTTTAAATTATTTGAATGAGAAAACGAAACAAGTGACTTTTCCGACTCTCTAATTCTGTATAATTCAATGTATTCTATGTATAGTAAAGTTAAGAAAATAAAAAATAATATATCATTTGCAAATAAAATTTGGAAGTGTTTTTGAAACGACTATAATTTTTATTTATTATTTCGTCAAGACTATCACGAGAATTTTAATCAGCACGGTGACAAAACCGCTTAGCGTCCGCTGATCTTTTAACGCGACCGTTGGTTAGCCCGTTATTGAAGCTATATGCTGCTGCGGAGTAAAAAAAGCAGGGTCGGGGGAGTCTGAAATTTTTAATTTAATAAAAACTTTGTTAATCCCAATAAAAAAGACTCTCTTTGCCGAAAACGCATGCTTCTCATATGCTCACGTCGAGACCACGGCTGTAGCATTGATAATAGGACTAGCAGGAGATGCGAGAGGGGTGGCTCGGCTGAATTGAATTTTTGTTTGTCATTTATACGAGATCCGATCTGACAGACGGTACTCGAAGTTGTCCCGCACATCGCGCGGCACGAGTTGATAGGAGTTTGGGCTGTATGCTGCCGTAAAATCGCATTATATAACCGAGGGTCGGACGTCGTCTTAAAGAAGGTTTGCTTTTTTCTTATAGCCCAAGTATGTGCATACTGAGGGATCGAGACCCTTTCTTCGTGAATTTCTTTAGATTGATTTTTAAAAACTTTTTTACTATTAAAATATAGCTATATAACACATGGTAATTAATTATTACTAGAACGTCATTTAATAATAATAAGCTGATGAAATTACACTGTTTTTAATTATTAACATTCACAACGTCTACTAAAATTATTAATGAATCTTTAAGTCAATGATTGTTTACAATAGAACACCAATAATAAGAGAATTCTAGTATCAATAATGAAAACTCGATACAATTAATTACTACCCAGAATAAAAGAAACGATACGAATGCAAAATAAAATCAGAAAGATCATCCGAGTCCGATTGTGATCGTAACAAAGGAAGACGTATCCCACGAAACAAGTAAACAAAGGAAAAGATGAAAAAGAAAATAAACAAGTGATCCCAACACATTCCAGATATTTGCGACGTGCGCTACGTTCTACCTGCCACTGCTGGTGATCCTGTTCCTGTACTGGAGGATATTCCAGGCGGCGCGGAGACGAATCCGCAAGCGACCGGGCACGACCATACAACCGCCGCGAGAGCGACGGGGCATTCTGAGGCTCGTCAGGCGAAGGTAACGCAGTTACTAAGGTGCCGCGGCCGCATTGCAACTTCGACTCGCGCGGCTGCCCAGTCACGGCAACTTCAGCTGGAAATCCGACGTGAACAAAGTTGCGCGGCCGGCGCGGTGTTACTTGCAAGATTTTACTCGCGCGCGATTGGATCAAGCTTTGCCGCTCCGCCGAGGTGATTTTGTTTGCCCGGTGATCGATGCCCGATGAACTTATCTTTTATCTGTGACTTGTGCTCTGTGCGAAGACCGACAACTTCTTATTGAGTTAGATTAGCGCAGTTTCAAGAATATTTTTGATTTTAAATTCCTAGGTTTGTCATTGGGAATGCCGAGAAAATCAATTAATTTAAAATCGCGAGTACTTATTCGCGATGTTACATATTTTAATTAAAAAATGACGTAATAGTATATTACGGACCTAGCCCTGTATAATAAGAAAGTGTCTCGGCTTCGCCTCGGTCGACAATTACATGTGATCTGAGGCTTTCTTTTTATACAGGGCTAGGTATGTATACTATTTTTCTGCTCGACGGTGCCGGAAAGCACCAACTTCAAGTTGCGCAACGGCAGGAAAGTTGGCGCTTTCCGGCCGGAGGGCAGAAAAATATTTAAACTGAAATATTTGTTTGGAAAGAAGACCTGTTAAAATAAAGTTCCTGACGAAGAGTCTAAATATATATTCCTTGGGTTTAATGAAATTCGTGTAAGTAGAAATATCCCGATATGGTCAGACACATGCTTTAACCGCAATACAGACAAAAATGGGTATAGGTATACTTTAAGCAAAAAATTCCGTTGTCTTCAAGCTTATATTTTTGTTAAAGTAGGGTGCAACATAATTAAATATTTTATTATAAATATAAATATCTCGGTGCGGTCAGCTACATTATTTTACAGAGACCGCGGTGCAGATTTTCAAAACTAAATTAGAAATACTAATAAGATAAAAATAAAATATAACGCAGTTAATATTTAAAAGTACATTAATTAGAAAAATCCAGATATAGTCAGGCACGTCCTTAAACCGCAACGCAAAAAATTTTACTAAAACACCTCAATACCTTGCAATCAGCTTTTTAAAAAATGATAAATTCAATAATTTAGAGAATTTTAAATTCTAAAAAAAAAAACGAAAATAATTCCCGTTCAGCCCTAGAGAGGAGTCGACAGCGTTCACCATAACCCGCTCGACGCCGGACCACTCGTCGGTCTCGCCGGAGAAGTCGTCCTCGTACAACGGCGCGAACCCGACTCAAGGCGGTGGTCAACAGCAGCAGACACAACCCCAGCCTGTGCAGACGGCGACAACGGTGGCGGCGGTCTCGGCCTCGGCGGCCGCGGCGGTCACCTCGACGACACTGACGACGACGACGACGACAACGGTGTCGTCGACGCGCAAGCGCGAGACGATCGAGGCGAAGCGCGAGCGCAAGGCCGCCAAGACCCTGGCCATCATCACCGGTGCCTTCGTCGCTTGCTGGCTGCCCTTCTTCCTCGTGGCCCTCCTCCAGGCGGTGTGCGAACCCTGCCAGCCGCCCGACATCGTCGCCAGCTTCTTCCTGTGGCTCGGTTATTTCAACAGCACCCTAAATCCTGTGATCTACACGGTCTTCTCGCCCGAGTTCCGGCAGGCCTTCAAGAGGATACTCGGCATTGGGTCCAGGCCCGTACGCTGATCTCCTAGGATGTAAGTTTTTATTTACTTTCTAATTTTAGACTAATTAAAAGGTGTCGCTTAACGCTTGTATATTTAACTAAGCTTGAAGTGTAGAAGTGTAGTAGACTAAAAGAAATGTTTTAGTAAAAATTACAAATCGCCTAGTAAAAATTACTATACTGTTTGAGAAAGTAATCGGAAACTGACATTTCGAAAGAAACTACTAAAGTTTTTAGTAAAATTTTCCTTAAATGCAGTAAAAATTACAATACGGTCTGGCAAAATTTACTACATTTTTAGCAAAGTTTATTAGTTATTTCTCTTGAAATGTCAGTCTGTAACTTTCCCAAACAGTTCAGTAATTTTTATTAAACGACTTGTAATTTTTACTAAAACATTTGCCTCAGTATCTATTACTTTTTAAAGTTGTAGCTGTATCACGTTCGAGAGATCGCAAGGAATAATTGGGAAAAATGTTAATTTGCAAAATAAAAAATACGATAAAGTAATAAAAAGAGTACTTAGAGGTTTCCATTAGAATGAAGAGACCGTACAGTACCTACTGAGAAAGAAATTGATAACTAGCTTTGTGCTTGCATTAATTTAAGAAATCGATATCAATTGCATATTTACACGAAAATGTACAACACACCCGATCAGTGCATATAGAGTAGTTAATGCTTATGGCAACGCACTTAGAATTAAAATTCAATTCATCGTCAATACCCGATGATTCACGCGCATACATAAGGAGATGCAGGCGGTGACCGGGTCTCACCCGCACGTAAACTGCCTAAGCAAAGGCGGAGCAGCGATGCGTGCGTTTTAATCAATCATCCGCGGCGTGCGGGATGCGTCCGTGCCGCCTTGTCGATTGTCAACGTCTTGGGATTGAGGTCGGTTTGCTCGTTGTATATGCGAGTGGCCGCCCAGATTAGCTATTGTCCCCGCGTAATTCATATGTATTTTGTTGCGATCGATCATTTGAATAACACGGCGAATTCCCGCTCCCTATTGATCAGAAATTAATTCGCTTATTGACTCCAATTCAATGCTCTTGTTTGCACGTGACGCCAGTTACGGAAAACGACTCGCAAAGGCACGTAGTAACTATCGATTCGCGAAAGATTTTCTTTTCGCGAATCCATCGCCGAGATTATACGTATGCAAAATACGGGAAGAATTTTCGATTTGCGAAAAATTTAGTTCGGCCTCAAACTGCCGGCGAAAATCGTGATTTCCGCCGTTCGAGGCGGCGGGCTTTCAAATTCGATCAGCCAATCAGCGGCGGAAGTTACCGGCGGCGAAGTCGAATCGAGTCGCGTGGCGCGGCACGTATGTAACGACGCGCACAGCGGGTGGACATCGCGGAAACCAAATTTAACCAATCAGCGGGGTATTGATAAAACGTCGCGTCCCTGTCGCCGCCGGTCTAATTGCGTTGCTCCCGCAGCTTCTTAATGCGCCGACGTGGCGTAGGCGCAATTTGCTTCGATATCGACGTTTTTCTTTCGCACGCGCGCAATTTATTTTAGCAATTTCCGCGGATACATTATTACGCAGCTTTTCTTCTACAGACTTCCGATGTGCCTTATTCTGGAGATATTGAAGCGATATTGAGATTTTTTTGTGAACGCGAAATTACGAAACAATTAAGATTCTTTTCTCGGTGAAAGTATATTTTTTTCTCCGTTTTTGGTTAATAAAAAAAGTTTCGTGTAAAATGGAATGGCTTCCCGGCGAAAATATGAAAAAAGTTTATAGGTTTTTAGTAGTTGCAAGTTTCGAGATTTATGAAAATGCCTATTTATAAACTTGCTTTATAAACAAAGTTTTATAATGGTTTAACGCTTTTTTGCGACTCTCGAACTTTCCTAGAAAATCAATATTTCTATGCGTTATAAAAATGGCACTTGTTACGAGGGTAAACTAATGCATGTATGCGGCTCGCTATAACGGGATCCTTTTTATTGCACAACTGATCCTTGTCTTTTTTATTTTTTTATTTTTTAACGGAAAACAGATAATAAGTATTAGACAAGTAGTTTGAAACATAGAAAATTCTGTTTGAAGGTCCTGAAGGGACAAATCCCGAAAAATTGAGCAGTCGTCGTGGGAGCGCCTCGGATCAGAGTCGGTAGAAGAACATTCGCCGGCGCCGTTTCACGAAGCACTTCTCTAAAGAGTGCCTGAGTCACGGAAGCCAAGTTACTGCTTAAGAACTGCATAAACCATAAGACTCTCAGAAAACCGGAAAAACTTCGAGATGTAGAAGAAGAAGAAAAAAATAGAGAGGCGCACTTGATGCATTAGAGAAAGCCTATAGAAAACTTCTTCCAGCGCCTACGTGAATTTACAATTGTTTTCGGTCTTTCATTGGTCGCCATATGATTTTTTTATTTTCCTAAGTGCGCGCTTTTGTTCAATTGCTTTTGATGTTGGAAAAAAAGGAAGACGTCCACCCGCTACTTGAGCCCTAGAAGTGGTCGGCGGACGTTGTCGGGAAATGGATCTAAGAACTTTGTGTTTTTCCACCTGTGAGACTCTCGAACTACTTAACTGAAAGCGAGTGAGATGTACACGACCTAACAAGCCCCGAACAGTCTATACGTAAGTATCAACTAAATAAGCCAAACGAATCATTAATTTTTTTTCCATTCTTAACTTTTTGTTTCTCGAGGGGTCTTCATTATAGATAAAAATATTACGACTTTTCTCTAGCGTCAAAGAAATGCGTGAAAGCACTATATTGTCACTGCTAAACAAAAGTTCATCACGGAATGGCTACATTTTACTTGATTTATTTAATAAAAAAAGTTATTGTGTTTTTTATTTTATCACAGAAATCATAAAAATTCTGTAATACAACTCCAGTAAATTTCGAGAAAATTTAAGAGTTCATTAAACTAATCATGTAACTCCACGAAAGTGTTGAACTATTGCACAGTGATAATACACATATTCGGAAAATACGGGATTCGCGAATGGAGACGATATTATCGCAAGCGGCGCCATCTGCGATGCAAAAAAAAAGTATCAAAAGTTTAATCAGAAAAGTAAAGGCTAAGCCTATATTCGAGAAAAAAAATGACAACAAAAATGAAGAAGAACGACGAAAGAAAATGGTAGCTTGTAGTTTTTTACGCGTCTTATCACTTAGTTAGACTCGAATTGGTCGAGGGAAGTCGGAGAGGAAACAATATAAGGAATAAAAAAAAAAAGATGAGAAAAATCGTAAAACATTTTATCGCGCAGCGTCGTCTTAAAGCACATACATTAAATACACATTCGTCGCGTTATAGGTATCGCTAGTTTAAGACGCGAGGAATGTCAATACGTAAGGTATATATGGAATTATCGAAAGCGCAGCGGCAGCTTTTATCTTGATTAAGGCTCGGTCAGAATAATAAATTTTATCGCCTAGGTGCATGTGTTGCATACTCGTAAATATATTATATATAATGCGATCAAACAATTGTATATACAAAAAAGAAAAAGACAAGTACACGTATAACGCTAATATTTGGTACGAGCGCGAAGTCGTACGAGGAGAAACAATGAAAAAATAAATAAATAAGTATAAATAAACCATGCAATTATGCGAAGCATTGCATTATCGTTTGCAATTATTGCCAGTCGGAGCGTATAATGAGTAAATCAAAGCTGAAACGAAGATCGGTATAAAAATAATGAAAGACGTCGACCGGGAAGGACTCGGGTTTGCTTTTTTATATATACATATATATTCTATGAATGCGCTGACAAAAAAAAGTGTGAGAGGTTCTGAATTTTTGCGTAAACTCGTAAATGTATACATTGCCTTGAACGTGTTTTATTCCTTGTAAATAAACTATACGACGAACGTTATTTTCTACTATTACGAGAATTTGAAAAAAATTGTTAACTAAGGCAAATTTTATCCCGGGCGATCGATTAAAAAAATACACATTGTTGGTAGAGTTGAGTAATTTATATATAAATATACATATATATGAATCATATTTATATTGTTCGCAAAACGCGCGGATTTTTCGTCTCCAGAAGAGCCCGAGAACTTCCCGGCTTGCCAGGTCGACGCTAAATGGGCGGGCGAGGAGGTGCGAGCCTCGCCGGCTGCGGTTTTGCATGTGTCAAAAGCCGGCGTTTATTGTCCGAGCGCAAGATGCGAGAATTTAAATTATTACGCTTAAGAAAGTGGCGCGCGCCAACTGTACTCCGGAAAATAGGTCGCGCGCATAGGTTGCGTTGAATTATTAAGGATAGAAAAAAAAAAAAAAAAAAAAAAATCATAATGCGAGGTACACGAACACCCCCACTTGAGCCAACCTGTGAACACTCTCATTTGGACAAGAGAAGCGACAATTAGAGTGGCGTGAAAAAAAAGCGAAGTACTCAAAGTATTTGCTACGAGCGCGAGTGAGCGAGCGAACGTTTGTGTTTTGGGATAAAAATTGTAAAGATACATCGTTGAGTTTCAAAGAATAATAAATATCTGAAGGAAATTGCGAAATAACGCTTTATTGTTCTTCTTTTTTTTCACTTTTCATTCCCCAAGACAACACAAAAAACTTTCCTCCTTCATAAATTTTGCGTTTCTCGACCTTCCCTACCTTTTGGTTTAAATGTTGTCGAGAATTTTTTAGGATGGTCTTTTACATGACAAAGATGAAAATTCTCTCCGGCAAGTGTCTACTTACATATGCCTTTTTCTTTCAGTTTCTTTTTCCTTCCTACAGAACGTACTTGTATAAAATCAACAATTTATTTATTTATTTATTTATTTATTTATTTATTTTATAATGCCGTATAAAAGTTGCAGAGAAAAAAAACGGTAAGTAGAAAAATAAGGTACATTTCCCTACCGAAAATCGTAAACAGCCTGAGACGTAATGTTATAAGGGCGAATGAAACGAGCGGATGAACGAGAAATAATGGGGACTTCATTCAGCGGGAATATTACACTAAAGTCACGGCGCTAACCGAGCTTTCATCCGCACTCGACTTTAAGAACCGAATTAAAGAATCCGCCGAATGAGGAAAAAAAAGAAAGAGAAGCGCTAAAAGAGACCGGAATACCGTAAGCGGTTCGCGCAAGAGAGGAGTTTGCAGAAAAAAAGAGGCTATAGGCGAGCGAGAGCGAGAAAAAGGAGATTAATGCCCCATTAGCAAATGAAAGGCGACGGTGGCTTTTGTTCGAGGGCGAATTAGCGCGCCTCGGCCAAACCAGAGACTCGCGGGAAATAAAACGGTCAGGAGAGGCTCGGGATTCTCGGGGCGCGAATTGTGATTTATCGAGACGGTCTACGCCGAGGAGGCTTCCTTGCTTCACCCTCCCCCCTCCTTCACAACTCTCTCGGATTTCACATCAATTTGCGCACGTTGGCTCATCGTCGCCACTTGAACTTCGCACGGCGCAGCGCGCCTCTCAAGCCAAGACAATGGATTGCACAGTCAGGTGAGTGTTCAGAAGCGCCCCGGGGGGAGGCGCGGCTCGGAGCATCACAAGAGCCGCTCGCAATGAAAAGACCGAGCGGTGTTGTATACCCTGAAGAACTTTATTTTAAACTCGATTATTTTCACTGAAGAGAGCTTTTCATGATTTTTTTTTGTTAATATGTATTTTAAGAGTTTTTTTTCTCTTATTGAGTGTGGTACGTCGTAGTTTCCGGGACGTGAGGTTAAGGGGAAATTCAAAATTATATTGAAGTTTCAAAATTAATAGGGAGCGTGTTCATTGAAATTTAATGTCCGGAATGTGTCCGCTGTAACATTTTATCGGGGAATAGTTATTAAATTTTTAAATAAAGCGATTTAAAAAAATTTCGAATTTTGAAATCGAAGCCATAACAGTATTCGTAAAAAGTAAGAAGTCTCATTCAATTTTAGGATTATGAAGAAATTCCAAGTCTGCCGATTCTTTTCTGCATTTTATATTACGGTTATATGGGTAACTGAATGTTTGTTAATATTTGTACGAACACTAATGTCTATTTGAAAAAAAATGTCTAAACATAAATTTCGCATCTACAAAACTTCACCAAAGCTCACAAAGAGAATAAATTGGTTCGATCAAAAAAAAAAAATAGTTTGTTAACTCGAAAGTCATTCCTTGCTTCGAAACTCTCCACAACTCCATAACTTTTGAAAGTTTTTGTACCTGAAAAATTTTCTATTCGATTTCTATTGAAAGTCCAAGCTCCAAAGGTCCAACATCTTTCTCCTCTCTCCATTTTCTTCCTATCCTTCCCATCTCATAGATTCCTTTGCAATTTCTCAACACGGCTATCTCACTCGATTTTCCGAATGGCCGACTTGAATTACGCACGTGCGTTCACCCTCGATCCTTTTCAGGTTCGCAGCTTTTTCAAACAATAGCACTACTAAGTCAAGGTTGAGCGCACCGACTTCAGATGTGCGCTCGTTTGTTCAACTTTATGAAGTAACAGGTGCGTTGTTATTTTCTCCTGGCTTTCTCTTTCAAACGCCAGACACGCACCTCGTCGCCCGAAACGTCAAATGTTTTCCCTCACTTTCGCGCGAATCTCCGCGCAAATAAACTTTCTCGTCCTCTTAAAAAAACAAGAGAGAGAGAGAGAGAGAGAGAGAGAGAGAGAACACCCCCTCTGTAACGACGCTCTATCTGCGAAAGGGCGTCGTTTAAAAAAGTGAAGATTTTAAGCGCCCAGCCGTTAATCTAACTGTGCCATCTGCAATCAAAGCCGTGCTCCCGTCGTTTTTGACCGACGTAAAAAAAAAGGAACGATAGAGAAGTTGCGTACGAGCGTGCGTGAGCCCCCGAAGCGCCGCTCTTAATACGCGATCTCGCCCCCTGAGGCTCAGCGGGCCATAGTGTGAGAGACGAGGGCCGTTTTCACGGATCGCGACGACCCCTCGCTCTCGCGCGTTTCCCCGAATAAATTGCCGGGCTTATTCTGCTCACGCTATCGGGGGCATAAAGATTTCGGCGTCCGGCGCTTATTGCCCGCGGAAGCACGGGGACGGCTCCTCCGGCGCGATTATGACAACTGAATTTTCTCGCGCGCACACGCGCCCCGAATTCTCCTGACGCTCTTGTTTACCCGACGCCCCCGTAGGTGCTCGTCGATCTCGCGCAAATAGCGAACGCTTAAGCTCGCACGCACTTCGGGTGTGCTGAACGTTTTTGTGGCCACGCACGCGCGCACATATCGTACACGTAAAGCGCGCATCTTCGATTCGCTCGTTCGGAAAGTATATGGACTTGTTTTTTCTTTTTTTTTTTTTTTTTTTTGTCAGTAGTATACAAACGCTTCGTGATTCATATCGCGTGAATTTCGCTTTTACGATTTTAGTGAGTTTCCTTGTACGGGAGTGCTCGATAACACTCGGTGATTTATACGAGTTATCTGTTACGAGGTTTCATCGTTAGTCGATATTTTAATATAACGCGGGGGCCGTAAAAAAATCCCTTCTTTTATTATTTTGGAGAATAAAGTTTTTTCTCGCGGGTGTATCCTACACACGGGAGTAAAGGAATGGCGAGTTGCCCGGACAGAGGAGTGAGATTGAGTCGAGGCGCGTCTTGAGCTGAGAAATCTGAAAACTCGCAGGAAAGGAAAAGCACAATCTCGCAGCTATTTTTTCCCCATCCCTTGGGCGGCTGGCCTTAGGGCGGAGATTGAACGACCTTGACATATTTCGCTTGTCGAATTCGTAATTCGACGGAAAGACATATAGAGACTTGCGCGAAGAGAAAAATCGCTCGAAATGCAGAAGCGCCTCATGGCCGAGGACAAGAAAAAAAAAAGTATGGCACAGACTTGTCCGTTTTATTGATGCGACGGGTGTGCGGGGGTCGATCTGGTTGGGCTCTTCTCACCCCAGCTGGAGACACATTTTTTCCGGATCGCCGTGCATTCGCTCTCCCTTATTTTTCAATTTTTGCCTTAATCAATGCGTCCACGGAGGCGATATTTCACGCGGCGAAATTTTCCGAGGAGATGATCGATTCGCTCTGGCCAACTTTGCCTCGAAGTCTTTAAGGCCAGACTGAGGAGCGGATCTTTGTGTGTATTTAAGAAGCGAAGCGCACTTTTTCCCCGTCGAGAAGGAAAAAAATGGCTGCTTGAGAGGCCGAGCGTGTCGGAGGTGTCGATGAAAAAGCGTAAAAGCATTTCATTCATTAGCCGAGGCTCAAAGACTTTTTACCCGGACGAGAGGAACCCTACCAGCTGATCTTTTTCTCTCTCGTTCGGGAAGTTCCCTCTTGCTTTCTTATGCGCGGGCTTCACCGCTCGATTGCTCAAAAAAAAATTCGCCGTAGGTAAAGTTTGTAGAAAAAAATTTTAAATTCTGAGGGTACTTCGTCGCGCCGCCGTAGACATAGTTAATTAAAGAACTTTGGCGCTACTTTTATCTCTCGAGTTCTTATATTATTATTCGCATCGTGAATTTTAAACTGTTTCGAATTCCATATCAAAGGATGGACGATAAAATTAAAAATGTAATTAAAAAATTCTTTGAATTTGGAACTTTAAAATTTGTAAGTAAAATTTAAAATTATTAAAATTCATTAAGGGTAAAATAACTTTGAAAGTAATTTAATACGATACTTACAAAAATTCCAAATAGATTATATATTGCTCCAGGATTCACTATCTAAAGTTGGATGTTCATCGTACGTGGAAAATTTGTCCCACATGGTAAAAATTTATACCCATCTGGAAAAAGAAACAAAAAATATGAATTTAAAAAAACAGTTCGATTGTCTAACCGTATGGAAATGTCTAGCGTATTGGGTTGAATTTTTCAAAATATACGAGAGTGCGTATAAATGTCTGATTTATATTGATCTCTTTCACTTGATGTTGCACATAAAAGTAAAATCTCTTGTATTTTTAATATTACTAATTCAATTCAAATTGAATAGGTATAAAATTTAATCATTCTAGAACGACTGTAACCAATATTTTAATAATCATAAGTATCCCATATCTTAAAATATTCAACTCAATCTGCATTAATTATTAGCAAATCTCATCGTCGATGCAAAAAGGAGCGTTCACCTCATTAAATCTATCTCTTCAATATGTCAACTATTAACTCTAAACTAATATAATGTTATTATTTAAAAAATTTCATTTTTTATTAAAAAGAAGAAAGAATTTTAAACTAAGTTTTTTATCAAACATCAGCAAAATGCAACCGCAAGCACGCAGAGTTACCGATCGCATAAATCTCTCTCAATCGTCGGTAACCGCACGGTGAAATTGCGAAGTCGCCACGCTCTCGTGGCTCCCTGCACACTCCCTCTCGCTCTCCCCTGGGGGTGAATTTCTCAAGGTAAACCCGTCACAGGAGCGGGAAAAAACGCGCGCGCGCACTCGCCGCCGCCAAAAAGCGCCGGAAGGTCTCGCGAGCCGCATTCCCCGCTTAACTCGATTACCCATCGAGTGCTCAACAGTTGTAAAGAGTAAATTTATTATCGCCTCGCGCGCGGCACCCCCGCCGACAAGTCCCTGTCTGCTGGGATTGCGCAATGGCCCGCGGCCACCGTTGCGCCGGCTGCTCTCGCCCTTTCGCGCGCACCCCACTCCTCCAGCGACGGGAGGGAAGGTGAGTTTATATCGCGCGCCAGCGAGAAGACCGAGCCACACGACCTGGAAGGCAACCTTTTTTTGTACAGTGAAGTCTTCGCTCTCTCGGTCCTGACAATCTCGAGGAATTTTTTCCTTTCTCGGGGTTATACGCGAGAAATAAATTCGGGGATTCGTGTAAATATATTTTAGCTGACGTTGAGAAGACGGTATACTTTTTTGCGATACGCTCTTATTGTTGCTTTTTTTGCTTTCTCGCAGAAGAAGCGTCGTCGTGGTGATGAAAAAAAAGTTTCCAGATATTAAGGTGAAAGTTTATTTTCAACATTTAGAGCCGACGTGTGGATGTGCGAGCGAGTGTGGGCGCGAGCGCAAGTTCATGAACCTGTTAAGATTTTATTAAGGTACCTGTGCCTAATATGGGCATGCGCCTAATATGGCCATGTTCTGGTATTTCGAATTGACCCGCGCTATAGC
>JAWWEN010000020.1:14743200-14754878 GCA_035582955.1 Sycophila texana | reverse complement strand
TAAAAAATTCTTCTCCGTTCAAAAATTATGGCCGTTTCCGCTTAGGGTAGGCATATTAGGCTCAGGTACCTTACTTTTTTTTAGTGCAAGTTAGTTACTAACGAATTTTTCTGAATTATCGTTACTATATTACTATTTTAACAGTTTTTAAATAGTTTCGAATTCTTTGCAGCGGATTTAATAGAATACGATGGATTTTCATTTGAATAATTAGCAAATGATATTAAAACTTTATTTGAAAGCTGTGCGCATACGACCTTTCAGAAAAACAAATTGGTATAACGAAGTATTCAAAATTTTAAATGAAGTTTCAGCTTTCGTTAAGCGAAGAATCACCAAACCGCAATTAAATAACAAATTCCGTTATCTAACCTAAATATTTTGTTTTACTTAACAAAAAAAAAAAAAAAAAAATTAAATAAAATAACATCACAATACACATTTGACTTGCACAGTTAAAAAAAAAGAAAGAAAGTAAAAGGAAGACTGTGTCGCAACATAACTGATTTGCATTGTGGAGACAAAAAATGCGGCGCCTTTGCGCATCACAGGGAAAGAGAACAAATTTCCTTCGTATTTAATAATCGTGAGCCAAGGCCGGGCAGAAATATATTCACTTACCCGGGAATAAATAATATTTTTCCAAGCAATAGGCAAAAATTTAATAGCAGTCGCGCAAAGGAAAAAAAATATTTATCAGACTGAGGGGGTCGAGTGAGTGACTCGCGGACCTCAACCACCCCCTCCTCCCCCCGGAATCCTGGAGCATTTGTTAGATTCAACGAGACTCCCTTATTTCTTCCGCGACGTCGAGAAGCGACCGCGGCTTTCGGGGCCGCTCTCTCCTCCTTTTTGTCGCTTGTACCTTACCGCGGGATTGGGCCGCACGACAAGCGGGATTACGTCGCTATAAATCTAAACTAAAAGTCGCTCTCGCTCTTTTACCGCTTTACCCGGCTTTTTGCCCTCCAACACTCTCTCCTCCCTTTCTTTCTCTCTCTATCTCATTCTTAAAAAGTGTATACGCTCGATCTTTTGCGGCTTTCCCTCTCGCTCACTCTTTTCTTGATATTTACGTGTTTTTTTTACGAGCAAAAGAGAGTCATCGCACAACCGATGGCTGCGGCGAAGCTCGTAATTCTTCATTTTAAGAAGACTCTCACGGTAAATTTACATGAGTTGTTTATTTTATGAGTAGAGCAGACGCAATTTATGCCGTCGGTAAGGAACCTTAACTATACGCGA
This sequence comes from Sycophila texana, assembly GCA_035582955.1. Lineage (NCBI taxonomy): Eukaryota > Metazoa > Arthropoda > Insecta > Hymenoptera > Eurytomidae > Sycophila > Sycophila texana. Next base: position 14,753,633 of record JAWWEN010000020.1, on the reverse strand, counting down.
TAATTTAACCGAAACACTTTCTTTTGCGTTGGGTATGAGTGTAAACTCTTATAAGTTACGCACTTATGGTCCGGCATAATTAAACAGAACATACTTATAAGATAATTAGGAGAGATACTGAACATATATGTAGGTACAGCCGGAAAATTGCTATTGTTATGGTAATGGATCAAGTGACGCAATTGTTTAGCCAATTATTAAATAATGCGCGACGCTGAACGTACTGTTGGAAGTGATACTTAAACTTAAAACATTGAAGATTTTTCAAGCGCGATCGCGAAGATTGTACATATCGTATTCGTAATCGACACTTTTTTTCCACTTTTGGCGTTGAATTTATGACGACGTTGAAATGTATAATGCACCTGGCCGAACTTTCCTGGCCAGCGGAATCAATAAAATCAGGCCGTGAAATATTAATGTAACTTTTGATCGTCATTCCGTTGGAATGGCTGGAATTTTTAATGCCAGAAATGAATATAAATTTACAATATTTCTCACGGCAGCGACGTAAACTCTGGTCAATTTCATTTTAATACGCATTTATTATATTTAGTCTGATCAATTTAATTTAAATTTTTTTCATTATTCATCCGTTTGATGTAACTATAACCGAAAGAAAAATGAAAAAGAAATAAATAAATAAATGATGAACCTCCGAAAGCCACCGGCGAAGCATATATCCACCCTTCGCACCATATGAATCAAAAAGTCAAATAAGACGTAGTGAAGAATCGAAAATCAATTCGTTGAGGGTGCGAGCGAGAATAAAAACGACCAGCTTACGTATGACTGGTCTGTCGCACAGTATTCGGTAATCCGCATTCCGCGGACGACTACGACGCCTTTGATCCGGCGATTTCCAAACCCGGACTTCGCGAGAGCTCGAATGAAGCCGCGCAAAAAAGCGATAAGAAAAAAAAAACAAGTATCGACTCCAAAGACGCGCAGCGGAGGGGTCAAGGCCTGGAGTACCGTAATAACGGCAATTCGTTTTCAATCAAACCGCGAACAATGTGCAATCGAACTTGGAATTGGCTCGACTGCCTCGCTCCCGGGATCAGACGGAGAAGGCTGGACGGGGGTGGGGTCGCCGGCGCGGCATCGGCGGGAGCCGATCGATCGGCTCTCTTATTTCCACCGGCGGCATGTCGCATGGAATTTTAATAACTATCATGCTCGACGTCTCGGCGCGAAAATATCTAATAATCGATAACGCGCATAGGCCGTGCGGCGTGCGAGCCTCGGTAATGCACCTTTCAAGTTCACTTCGCCGGGATGCGTCGTCACTCGACGCCACAGATCCGACAAGTACTTTGAGCCTCCCGAGGGTCTTCCTATATAGACTTTTCGTTTGTGTATTATCCTCGACGTGAAATATACACTCGTATATTAAATATGATATATAGAAAAAATTATACGCGCCGATCGTATTATTTTTTACGCGGGTTAGGGAATTACTCAGCATCAGCATAAAGCCGACTTTAGTACCTCGTAATGCTAATTATATTACCAGTCCGGCTTACACCCGTAAAATTAAAATTAACGAGGTGGACCGAGAACGTTTTCACGGCCGGCCGAGTACGAGCAGACAAATAAATTAATTCACTCCGAGAACAAAGGCAGCGAGATGACAGAGATGCATAGAATTGCTGATCTCATCACGAAGGAACAATCGAGCACCGGGGAGGTATTCAATTTTCTCGCTGATCGCGGCGCCGATTGATGCCTCGCTAAATCGCGAGAGCCTCGCTCACACTCGAGGCGAGCAAGTCTTATATAATGAGGGGTAGCTGGGGGGTGGAAAACTTGCGGCATGCGCACGAACGCTAAAATTTATTCGCGAATAAATAAGGTGAGACTGGAGGAGCAACGCTCGAAAAGCGCGTTCCGGCTGCCGAGTAGATTACATCCCTCGCATACTTGCGGAGAAAGAGGGAGAGAGAGAGAGAGAGATGGACTCGGGGGAAAATAATTTATTATGCACCGACGACGTCGCCCCGCGCTGCGAGCGAAAGATAGAGATGGAGCGAGGGGGAACGGAAGACAGATGGAGATAGGTGGAGAGTAAGAGAACGGGACAGATGCGCCGCCGGAGATATTGCGGGTCGCCGTTGAAGGAAAGTAAAAGAAATTTAATAGAGACTTGATCGAATTTATTCGAAGATTTAATAAGGCTTAAAATTGATTTCTTGCTGCCCCTTTCTACCTTGTATTCTCGCTGTTTTACTCTTATAACGCTTTAATTGGGTTGTGAGGAGCTTAATTTTTTGACTCCAAAATTTTAATAATTATTACACTCAACTGACTAATCGTGGTGGACAAGCGAAATGGAAGAAACAATTTCATATACAGTGGTACTCGTTGATTTACAGACTGATGTGTTTCGTTGGTTAGAAATGTACGTTGTCTACTCTGAGTTAATTGCTATTCATTGCTTGCATCTTTCTCCCGAGCCTCGTCTCGCGCTTCATTATACCCCGAGGCGTACTGAGCCAACCAGAGATGCGCGCCCCTATGTAAGAGTAGAAGGAAATGTCGGGATTAATGCGCTGGATTTTCTTTTTCTACGTAAAAGATAAGCGCGAATTTCGTCGACGACGTCTTGATTGGCAAGGCAATATTGAAAATGAATCCGACAAGTAAGATTGAAATTAATACTTATTTTAATGAAGATTTATTAAGTCTCCCTTCTTAAGATGCCTTGCGGTTAATATAATTTATTTTTAATTTATTAAAAAATACCCTAAGATCCTTGGAGAACTAATTATTGCTTGAAACAAATCAATTTTAAGTTTAAATCTAAATAAATAAGCACACTGAACTTTCAAATCCCTTTCTAAAAAATCCATGGGCATTTCATTGTAAGGTAGTTTTTAACGTGTAACGACTCATTTTAAAGATTATTATATCAGCTTTAAAATGAGCCGTCACGCGATTAATTTTAAGCTATTTTGCCTCAGCTATAGCGTTTTAAACGAAAACACATTTTTTTTAACATTTGCAAAAAGTGTTCCTATCATGGCCATTTTTGAAAGATGAGCTTTGGGGCATAAAAACATTTAAAACACTTGACAAAAATTTTTTATACCAACATTTATTAAAGAAGGAATGAAAGTTCGCTTCAGAGTACCACCTGGTAATGTTTAAATCATTAACAAAGTTCAATTATAAAAAAAAAAAACAGTGACGTTATTCATAGGATTGTATTTTTAACAGCACACTTCGGATCACTTTAATTTAATCAATATTTGAATAAATAAACACTGACTAAAAGAAAACAATGATATGCCGGGGTTCATGAGATGGTTTTAGATGGTTAGAAATTATTAATGACTGTTTTCGTAATAAGCCGTATTGGACACCATTGACTAAAAATAGTTATCGGGGTGGCATTTGGCTAATTTATGCACTAGAGCAATTCGAAAAAACGTTTTTTAAAGGGGAAGAGACAGATTTATTTGATTAAAGGGGAAGAGATAGATTATATGACAAATTTTTTTTTAATTTTAATTGCGATAGCTTAAATTACATATACTCAGAAACAATTTTTTCTTAAACTCGAAAACTTGTGCGGTCAAATCAGAAAATATTTTCGCAATTCGAGATAGACGTTTGGCGGTTACTCAGGGTTTCATTACCATGAGGGAGTGCAGCTGTAGCGCAGGTCAATTCAAAATACCAGAAGTAGCGGTAGTTGTCTTCTATTATTTATTTATATTATTGCTTATGTAATGTCTCCTAAAAAGAATCACAGCCCGCGAAGCGCTCATCTGATCTAGTAGTATAAAAAGTAATACAAAAAAGAGCGTCGAAATAAAAATCGGCATGAAACATTTCGAGCGGTGGTTCGGACCAATAAAGCTTCCTCCAAGTTTTAGAGAGAGAGAGAAAGAGAGAGAGTCGGATCGACATTACACGTTCTTACACCCCGGTAAACGTAGCCCCGGCAAAAAAGCGGGAAGCAAAACAAAAACTATAAAACTGGCAAACCTTTCGCTCAAAACTTTTTTACACTTCTCGGCGGGCTCGGCCGAACTTCGCCGTGGCGTCACGAAGTTGGGGCCGCGCATGGCATTTGGCGAGGCGCCGATAAGCGAGAATTAAGCGACGGGAATTCGCGCGCGATGACCGCCGGGGAGATTAGTTTTCGTAAGAAGAAGCAGCTGACTCGGGAGCGAGCAGTGGGTCGCGGCTCGTTAGAGGACGTGAAGGGCTTGCGCGAGCTCGACGCGTCTTAATGAATTTTAATGGCCTACCAAGAGACATTAATAATTGAAGTTCATCTCTTTTAATACACAAACCGCGCGATGCTTGCTTACGCGGGACTTTTGATGAGTCATAAATAAATTTATATAGCCCGAATGATAAGCTCCGGGCGCGAAGGAACTAACGGCAACTTCCGAGTGTGCCCGTTAAATTTGCTTTATAACGATGCTCGAGCCGTCCTTCGATGGCGCGCCGGCAAATGTTTGCTCTCGCAAGGGGGGATGGCGCCGAAGTCGTACGGTCGACCGATAAGGAGGAGCGTAAGAAAGAATTAAGCGATTCCCGGGTTAATGCGACGATCCACGTAGTCGGGGTAGTAAGTAACAAGAGCATCATCATCCGCCGGGGCAAGAACTATTTCGATCTCGGGCGTAATTCCGAGGTGCAGCGCGATAAATCTAGTTTCGCTCAGTTCTTCCAACTCGCCACAGCGCCGAGACTTTTCTTCCGTGCTCGTGCTCTTTGTCCGCCCGCTGCGACGTACCGGAAAATAAACGCCACAATCCGAGTCTCTTCAACTCGCCGGAGACGCGCTCCCCTGACCGCTGATTTTATCGAGACAGCAGAGTTCCAGCTTCCGCAGTTGTGCGGTTATTTTTTGAGCTTCGCGCGAAATGGCGTATGACCGTGATTTATAACTTGCAATTTTCTTTCTGAGATTTTTTTTTAACGTGATTGTAAAAATTTTATTTATTTTTTATGGAAGGTGTAAATGTATAAATATACTTTATTGCCTTTAAAACGTAAGTTATGTTGCTAAATATTGTTAAAGATGTTAGAATAATCGAATATTGTAATCAAATTCATGCATGTTATCACTGTAATTAAGTATGAATAAAATTACAGTAAACAAAATTTAAAAATTTCATGAAAAGCATGATTTTTTACATATTAAAGCTTTCCGTGAATATAATATGTCATAATCCAATAAAAGTGTATGAAGTGTATCTCATTAACTTAAGAGGAAACTAATTTTTAAAAATGCGCCAAGCAACGCTCGACAAAAGCCAGTCGAAGCATCTAAAGCTTGCGAAAATATTTGAATTGGCTTCAGGAGTCACGAAGAAGTGACAAAACGTACCATTACCGTTGCTGGGGTTCAGCTGCGTCGCCGAAAAGTAGTCGAAAAGTGCTAATGGAGAGTGAACGAGAGGCATCTTCGTGTAAGCGCAGTGTCGGCTTTATACCGACGTCGCCAACATCATGTTATTTACGCCAGCCACCCTCAGAGTGCACGGGTATATATATATATAGACACAGGCCAAAGTGGAAAAGGAATGTGTGTAAAGAGGCGCGAGTGCCGCTGAAAAGTGATTGCCCGACATCGACCGGCACCTCCCGGGGCTTCGGCCGCACCGGTGGCCGAGCGCGTGTGCACCAGACGGTAAATTTAGATTTTTGTGCGCCTGCTGAAACTCGCCGGGGAGGGAGCGGTCGGCAGACCGCTTTATCAATTCCGCCGCCAAATCGACTGAGCTTGCCTTTTCGACTTTGGAATTCGGCGATTCACTCGATGAAGCATTCATTAGAAGCCAGCCCTGCGTTTGCACAAAGTACATTCGGGGCACATTCCTGTTTACTTGAAAACTGTTTGCGTAAAAATTGAATGGACACTTTGACGGGTGCGCGAATCGTGGTTCGCCGTTAGTTCGACTGCGGGTGAGTCGACTCCATTTTTTTTTATTTTTTATTTAACTTTAACGTATGTACGCGAATGTACTCGAGCAACTCCGCTATTTCCAGAATATTTTCCATAGAGCTTTTACACGTTACGAGTTGAAAAGAATCTTTCTTTTTTTTCTCCGAAAAACTTCAAGCTTAAATCCCTCTTCATTGTACGAGATAAGGCAATAATTGCCATTGTAAAAATTTCGCGAATTCAGTAGATTTAAATGTCAGAAAAATGCCGACAACAATAGTTTTTTATCCAGCTGGAGAAAAAGAGAAATATTCGCCTTCGTGCGCCGACTCTATTTGCGGGAAGCATGAAACACCGCGCTTCTTAACGTAAGCCGTAATCCGGATTTATTAGTACTTCCTCATTGCAGATTTTTCCATTTCAGAAATAAAAAAATTCATCAGGGTTCACCTTTCGCGCCAGCTGATGCACGATAAAAAAGAATCTACCATCCCTTCGGCGAAAGCATGATTAACGAATGGAAATATCGTTCTCGATTCGCAGGGAGCAATAAAACGCAACAAGCCTCTTTCATGAAGAATCGCGGATGGCCATAATTTTGTCGAATAACTTCCGATTTAATACTGAGTAGGAACGATCGGGCGCCTCGCTCAAAAAATTTATCGCCGCGAGACCGCGAACGTCGTCGGACGATTTATAACACTTTTAATTCCGAGAGAAAAAAAATTGACAGGAAGTTCGCGGACTGTCAGTTACATACAGTGGGCTGGGGGAAAAAAGTCACATTTTTCTACAAAAATTACAAAAGAACTTCCCGCAATTAATAATTTTTTAGGTTTAATACCCCACTGTCCAGAAAAAGAAATTGTTCTCGCTGCCGCGGTGGAAGTAAAGAATCGGCCAAAAGCAGACAAGCGAAACGTTTTGCCCGCTGAAAAGCAGCGATTAAAGGATCGTGAAGTAGTAATTAAGGAAAGCGCTTTGCGCTTTTATCACGGTGACGCGCAATTTTCAGATCTAATAAAATACTCCCGACCAGTGACAAAGCCCGCTAAATAAACGAGCCATACCGCAAAATCAGAAACCGAATTGATTTAAAATTCCTTTTTTCTCTGCTTCCCATAGTTCCGCTCAAGTGAAAGGGACTGGCTCTATTTTCGAGTTAAATTAAATTACATTGTGGTCTGAATTTTTTAATTAAATTTTACATAGTCACCCAAACGACGAAGTTCCACAAAAAAAAAGTTAATCGTCACTTTTCATCTTGTCGCCGTCGCACAAATTGAAACGTAAACATGAAAACATAAACAGTTATTAAGTCAACCATATTTAACAGAGCCGATCCCATTAATCAGCTCAATGATTAATATAAATCCATTAAGAGCTAATACTTGGTGTTTACATGTCTAATGGCATAATCCACTCCTGCGGCAGCGATATTAGCGGAGGTCTGAACGATCGTCCCGGAAAGTTCGTCTAATTAATTTTAATTAAATGTACATTATTAGTAGAACCGACGGGCCGTAAGTCGCCATATTATTATTTTCTCCAGTGCAGCAGGGGAGCAGGTGGCGGACATCGGCGCCACGGCCAATGATATTTGTTTAGCAAAACTTGTCGAACAATAATAGCGGGTAAGCTGACGAAACGCAAACGGCTAATCGATGTCTGACGCGTTCCGAATTACACTACTGAAATCTACTCGGCGAACCGAAGTGCGCGGGAAGGCGCGCCTGATCTCCTGTACATCCAAGTTTCGAAGATTGCCTTCATACATTAATCATGCCGCCAGGCCGATGCGCCATGAGTGGGCTCACTCGAGAGTCATTGATGAACTTAACTAATCTGCTTAATCTGTTTCAACGATCTTATTCGCCGAGTAAGCTGATCGAGAATGTAATTTGGATTATAATATTTCTTGTGATTGCATAAATAACAACTCGTATTTCGAGTACTTTTATCATCGTTTTATTTTCTTTGGAAGAATTTCGTAACGGCGAATGTAAAAGCATTTTTTTTTTAATCTGCAACCATCCTGTGCACTTAAGTAGATATATTTTCGAAGTTACTAACACACAGTAAATATAAATCCTTTTTAAAGTGCACTGAAGAATGAAGTTGAGTTTTTCAAGTTTCACTGCGGGCTTTATTACAAAAGAGGCAATAAAAAATAAAACTTCGCTTTGAATATTGCGAAAAAATATATTGTTCGCACAATTGAGTTTTAAAGTCAATTCTTTTTTTTTTGTTATTATTATTATTATTATACACTTTGTTTCTCATTGTACATGTCGTTTCATCCCCTTTCACGTTCAACCAATAAATAAATAAAAAACTAGTCCGAAAGTTATTAGCCTTAACCGAATAAAAATCCACGCACACTCATGGGATAAAATAACGAAGGGGGAAGAACACGGGCGAAATACGGCGGGGCACTGGGGCAGCAGCAGCGTCGCTCGGTGTTACATTCAGAAACGTTGAATTAAGTCTGACAAAGCGCCGACGCCTCGGCCTGGTCGGTAAGTCTCGTCCTGCGATTATCGACACCGGGACGATTCCCCCTTTACCAACCTTATCCTTCGAGGCAGCGCGAGCGCAAAAACGCCGCGCCTCCCTCGGCTCCTTCCCCTTTTATCTCCCGGCGCTTTCTTCTCCGCTCGCGCCAAACCTCTCCGCCGTCTTCCCCCCCTTTTTTTCAGCGGCGTTATTGTTTGCGCTTCCTCGACCACCTTTTGCCTCCTCGAACGATTCCACCCTCCGTTGTTACCCTTTTTTTTCACCCTATCCTTTTTGATTGCCTGCTCTCGTTTCCAGCTCATTCCGACGGTGCAGTTTCCTTTCCTTTTTGGTTATTATCGATTTTTCCTCTTTGTTCTCGAGCGGCCTTTATCTCCGCACTTATCCACTGTTATTTCTCCTCATCGGGTCTTTAATATTTTAATGAACCTTTTGTTCGGTTATTTATACGCTTTTGTCATTCAGATATAGCATTTTTTTTTTTGCTTCCTCATATTTCTTTTTTTTTTTAACAGTAAAGCGACAAATTATTACACTCTATTTGCAAACAAAGTTTATTTAAAAGTACCTAATATATATACATTATCGTACTATCTGCAGTTACTCAAGTAAATAAAAAATATGGATTTTCTTTCATTGAATTTTCGCTGATTTTCGTTTTCGCATTACACTCTGTACTTGCGCGCGGTTATCGAAGAAGTGAGTAACGTTAATCTACCGGTCGTTAAAAAATATTGCTCACTTAGCACACGAAAATCGACCAAACAATTTTTATTTAAATTACTAAAGGACAACACATAGCATTAACTATTACGGCACATCGTAAACTTACAAAACCGTAAATATACTCGAGGCACGCGACGATGGTTCAATTCGCGAAGTTCCGCGAGTCGGTGTAAGCGCGGCCTCCTTCGTCGCTTTTTCTTCTCCAAGGAGCAACCTTTGAATTCGCGCGCAGATTGTAGCAGGCGCGTAATTAAACAAGTTTCTCGGCAAGTATCTCCGGCGACGAGAATCAATTGAGCAGAATGCGCGCACCATGATATTCAATATCCGACTGGATTACCGACGGGGAAAGAGCGGGAATCCCACGACCCTGACCCGAATCGTCGAAGGGTTTTGAGTACGGCGATTAAGTATGCGAGAGATTGTTCACGACTTTTATGATTCTTTTTTTAGACCCTTTGCCAGATTACGGGGAGTAAGCCGAGATCTTTTTTTAAAGGCAAGTACACCGGTGGTTTTATACGTAGAAGAGAAATTTGCGCAGGCTTCACCGAGTGTTTTGGTTGAATAGCCGTGACGTCAGTCCGCGGCCGTGACGTCATCGCCCGTCGAGCCATCCCCAGTTTAATGCAACTTTCGATGCTTCAATGGGGAAGCATAAAGCATAAGTTGAGCCGCGAGAAAGATCAACGTTTACGGTAGTTTCGCTGAAAAAAAAATCAATAAGTGCACCCGGGCGAAATGAACTTTTTTCATTACACACTTTGACATTTTTAGGATATTGGAAAATTCAAATTTCCAATGGGTTATCTGCTTTGAGAAAATCAGTTTCCTTATAGTCATTGTAAAAAGGACTCGAGCGTGCTGTAAATTTTATGACTGCTCGAGGGATGATCGATCGGTTTACCAAAGCAGTTTCGCGAGTTTACTTACGGAGTTTTCGCGAAAAGTGGGATAATTCTTTTTTTTATCTACGTTCAGAGATGTTTATCAATCCTATTCCTTTTCAGTTCAAATTTATTAAGGCGCGGGACTTATTTTTTCTCCAAAATTTTTTTTTATTTACTAATTTTTAGTAAAAAGTCATTGTAAAATCAAATAATCGTTGTACCAAAGTATCAGGCTCAAACAATGATATGGCGATAGTAGAGAAAAAGATACACACGCAGCGAACCATAATAGTTATTTATTCCACCCCCTATCCAAAAAAACCACTTTTCGACCCTGAAAATCGGGGCAAAAATAGCATATTTTTCCCGAAAATAACGTTTGCGGGAAATAT
>JAWWEN010000020.1:14715288-14728670 GCA_035582955.1 Sycophila texana | reverse complement strand
TTACGGAAAAAAAAATTTTTCCCCAATAAGTATTAACTCTAATAAAAACCATTCATCATTAATTATTTATGTTTTTTACAAGTTTTAAGGTAGGCTGACCCCCTTAAAGTATAAGAAAAGAATTTTCCAATAAAAATTAATAGAATATTATTGAATTAGCTACTTTGCAAACATTGATAATTAATCGAGGCTAAAAATAAACCATTTTTATGATCCAAAGCGACGCGACCTATGGGCGGACCACCGAGACCGATGGGTAACAGCCATGCAGTGGGAGGCGCACTAGCCCAGGCGCAAGCCAGCGGAGGCATCGCAGCAGCCGTCGTCGCCGTCATCGGTCGGCCCTTACCCACGATATCCGGTAAGTCTCCGATAACCATGCGTCTCACGCTTCCACTAAACATCCTCCTCCTGCGAACAATGCGATATGAGACAAATATCTCGTTCAAGAAAGGAGTCCAGGTAAATTCTGACTCGAATACGATAATTTCTTAAAAAATTCCTGGCGGAAAGAAATTTATATAATTATTTTGAAATCTCTTTCAAGAAATTTCTATCATGATTGCAAATTAAACTTCGAATATATACAGCACAGAAGTTACATTTAACACTGATGAATCCATCAGCAATTCGCGGAAAAACTCTATAATTGAGCGAGCGCAAGCTTGAACTGCGCCCTAAATTGACCCTTCAGCCGACATATTTAAGTTTTAATGACAAACATTACGAGTGTATGTACTTGTTTAATCAACCATATTGCCCCGGGCAATATTTGACGAAGCTTCCCAACATTTCAACTCGACTCGCGGTAACTAATTAGCAAAAGCAAACTTGCTAATTAGTCGCGGGTCAACTAAGTCCCGGCCCATCCGAGTAATGCCTTCCCTAAAAATCCTCAAATGCGATCAAGAAGCAAGCAGAGTCCCGAGAGGGTCGGTGAAATCCCAGGAGGGGCATGGAAGAGCAGGAGACGCGCACGCAACTCGATGGGCGAACGCATAAACGCGATTAATAAAGCAGCTGCTCGCTCGCGGCATTCAATTTGCACGTCCGCGTGAGACTCGCGAAGGATACGCGCCGGGCGCGGTCTGCAAAGCTCGCCGGGGGAGGAGCGCGACGGCCCCGAGTTCGAGGCGCGCGTTAATGGACTTGGGATGCGTCGGAGCGCGACGGGACGCCCGAGCGCTTCGCGGATTAGTTGCGCGCACACGCGCTGATTGCGGCTGCTCTCGTCGGCTGGAAATTCGCAGCACATTCAATTACATCAGCAGGCATCGGTGACGAGTGTCGCCGCCGGAACTTACCCCTGACCTGGTCGCGTAACGCTCGTGAGATGTAACTCGGCTTTTCGTGAAATAATGCGATGATGTTTTGTTGGGTGCCTGCGTTGCTACGGTTTCGACGCGATTAATTTCCTAATGCATTGCTTTAGCTGCACCATATCGCTAGCAAACAATTCATGATTATTCTCTGCGAAACTTGAAACGTTATACAAATTTATTTTAAATTTAATAATAATTCGTTATTTACTTAACATTCAACTGAGTTCATAGCCCTTTACGAAGAAATATATCGTATAATAAATTTTAAAAAATAATTCAAATTTAAAGTAATATACTTATAATTTGAAAAATAAACAAGAACTATAATATGAATGAGCGATGTCTGATAATTTTTATATTTTCAAACTCGAAATCGTGGTCTTTAATATAGCTTAGATAACTATTAGAACCGTCAGTTTAATAAAAAAAATTTTTAATCAATCTTGGCGAAAGTTAAACAACGCGAGATATATGCATGCACTAGAGAGCAGTTGCACAAATCAAACTGAAAGCGTCTTACCACACTCGGGAAGTTTCTACTGATCAGTTCCAAATTTACATAGGCCTATAACTGCAAGTTCGCGAGTTCAGATCGCAATATTACTCGTACTATACCCCTATCTCTCCAGTAAATAAAGAATCTGCCATCTACCTAATTAATTAAATTAATTACTAAAAAATATTTTCATAATAATACTCGTGTAAAATAAAAAAAGCTAATAAATTAAAATTCAATCATTATATCGTTAGAAACGACGACAACGGCGTTCACGAACGTAAGTTCCACGAACACGTCGCCGGAAAAGACGTCGTACCACAACGGCCTGGAACCGGAGCCGTCGACGATGGAGACGTCGCCGCGACCAACGGTTATGCGCCGAAAAAAGATCACGGCCGACTCGAAACGCGAGCGCAAGGCCGCCAAGACTCTGGCCATCATCACGGGCGCCTTTGTCGTCTGCTGGCTGCCCTTCTTCATCATCGCCATACTCCTACCCATCTGTCGTACCTGCGGCATCAACGATTACTTAGTGGCCTTTTTTCAATGGCTGGGGTGAGTTTTCTCTTCGCAATTTAGCCAGCGCTTTTTTGTTTTCATTAATTAACATTTTTTGTGCCCGTAAAAGAATATTTTGAAGCCTCTTTTGTAATTTCATTCATCACGGCCATTAATTCTGATCGATATCTGATACGAGAACAACGAACTGTACGCTGAACGGTTAAATTTTAAATTGAATTTTATTCGACTGAATGAAATTAATGGACATATTTTTGGTCGCGTATATGCGTCAGTCAATTATATTATTCTTGAAACATTGAAAATAAATATTTTCTTAAAACAGTTTTCGACATTTTCATCGATATTGTTCAAAATCAATTGATTTCAATGAACCATTCAAAAATAATTAAAGTAATTTCGATTTCTGAGCTAATAAACACATCTCTTTTTTTATCAAGGAGACAAGCAAAAACAAGCGAAAACCTTATGTTTGCAGGTACTTCAATTCGACATTGAACCCGGTGATCTATACGATATTCTCACCGGAATTCCGGAACGCCTTCAAGAAGCTACTGTGCAGACACAGGCGCGGCGTCGGTCGGCGAATGGGCGTCCGTCACTACATGTAGGAGTGGGTCTAAGGTTGAAGAGCTCGGCTCGCCCGCACGAGCCGCAGGCACACTGCGCTTTACGACGCACCCCACCCCCCTTCATCCCCCGCCCCCCCACCCCCCAGCCACTCGCGGTTTCGCTCCGCTTCACGTTACGCACACCTGCAGCTTCCCGAACGCCCGAAGACCACCGTAATCATAAATAATCCCATAAAATCTCTGAAAGCTTGCGGGCTGCTAATGCTCCGAGACACGGAACTTTTATCTGCTTAAATTTATAATGGCTGTGTTGTACCTTCATACTTAAATGAAGCTGTAAATTAATTATTGTTTCTGCTAGAATTAATTGCGTTACCGAATACTGCACTTTCAATTACATGTCTACAGAATTTTCAAGATTCGTTTTGATGGAGATCAGAGTGGAACCATCAATTAACTAATTTAAGACATATACCGCACTTGAGCAAAACCTTGATGAATGTTAAAATATTCTTTTTCAAAAGTATTTACTACTTCTTTTTTTTTATTGAAATATTATGTGTTTGCGAGGCAATACAACGATGAATAAATCTACCTATACTAAACTAAAGGTCAGAAGTAAATATCCAATCAGTGTACTGCACAGATCTCATCAGCCCCTGCACGTATATTTATGCAAATTTCTCATTTTACTGCACAAATACCACGGCGGATCAAGATTAAACCTAAATATATGCGTTCCAATTAGTTGTAACGAATTTCGGCCCTACTCCTCTCAGTCTCGAATTTACGATTACGGTTCGAAAGCGGGCAGTCTCTTTCCGTCGGCAGTGCCAATGCGAAGCGCCCGGCTTTGCGCCTGAAAAGTGGGTACACGCGTAAATTCCTTCATCTCGAATTCCGTCTGTCTGCCGAGCGAGAGAGCCCGAAAAGAGGCCAGGCGCGCCTTTGAGGCCGCGCGAGACAGGGCAGGAGGCGAAGGGAGCTTTTACAACTCGTCGGCTGCAAATTATCACTGGCGCGCGCGAGTTTTGATGCGCTATGTTTATTGGTGCCGAGGAATGGAACACGCCGGTAAATATTATTTTCCGAAATCCCTTGGCGACGCTTTTCAAACGCGGCCCGCAATTGTAAATACCTTCGCCGCCGAGAGCTTTTCTTCCGCGGCGGCCTTTTACCAACGTCGGCTTTCAATTAACCTCTGGAGATTGTTTGCTTTTAATTATATTGGGCTATAAAAGAGGGGATATCGGGCCGCCGGATGAAGTCACTTTTTTCCAAAGAGATTGGAGAGCCTTTTTCGATTTTCCGACGAAATAAAATACTCCGTTGAATTTTTCAATCCATTAAAAGCTACCTGCTTGAAATTCCTGCGCTCTTCGGGCTCCAAGACAAAAAAAAAAAAAAAAAAACGACCGAGGTCAACAATTTCTCAAATAACAATCGAAATATCCGACAAAAGTTCTGCTTCGTTTGCGCCGGAATTAGAAGCTCGCAGCGGGATTCAATTTTTTCTAGAATGAGAGTACAGTCCATTCGAGCTCCGGCAAAAATCCATTACCCCGGCCTTGGATGATCCAGACGAAAAAAAAAGTCGGAAAGTCGCGCGGCAGTTGACCCTTGAACCGAAGCGTCGCATAGGCAAAAGCTGGGGAGAACAGCGGAGCGTATAACCGGCCCGCGCATATGGCCCGTGAAATCCATGCATCCGCTCGGATCCGTGAAAAGCGCTTCATCCGGAAGCGCAAGCTAGAAAATCCCTCTGCAAATGCAATCGAGCGGGGATATCTCCCCTTTTCGCTGATAGCTCTTCCCGCCTATATAATACGTTTCTTCGATTTAGATTCTCATTACTTTGCCTTATTGTATTATTTTTTTACTCGAGCGCTCATCGATTTTTTGCTCATTCCGCAACTTGTCTTGGAAAGAAGAATGTTCGTACTGTCGCGAGAAGTATGAAAGAACCTAGACTGTCGTTATAACGACCAGATGGAATTTGCGACTGAGGAGATTAAGGAGATACGAAAAGATTCCGCAAATTCCGTCTGGCTCCTCTGACTCTTTTTGACCCTTGCACCTTTTTCAGGCTCTCTCACTCTCTCTCTCTCTCTCTGTCTGTCTCTCTCTTTCACTCCCTCTCGCACTATTCATCTCACCATCTCTCTCGCTCTACGTAAGCGACTGCCGAAGGTAAAGCTTCGAGATAAAACCAAACGGCGCTGAAGCGCTTTGGTAGCGGGGAAATGAAAATCGAATGCCTACCGTACGTATAGCTTTCAGTAGAGGATATCAGGTATAGGTCAGACGTAATTGGGGCAAACGAATTGGGTCCTTCTCGATGGGCGATCACCAAGCGGCTGCATAGAAAAAAGGCCCCAAAGAAGACACTCGCGTTAACTAATCAATACATTGTTTCCCTCGCAGATAAAGAGAGTAAAAAAGAAATTAATTCGCACCGCGAGCATAATTAACACACGATATTTATTATTATGCGACTGATGTAAATGTACTCCTTTGTAGATACGTCGACACGCAGATATAAACTGGTGAATGAGGACGTTAACTATTATAGGATTAACAGCGTTGTGATGATCTTATCACTACGAATGAGTGAGGGAACTCGAGCTTGCAACGAAGCAAGATACACTCAATGTCTTTTCTACGATGTTCTTCGGAGACCGGCGCCTTATTATAACCACATATTACAAGTGTAAATATTATTATCGTACGTGATTACGATTTAGAAACGGTGTGAGTAAGAAGAGTGAAATCAACGCTTCCAACGTGATTTTTTTAAATCAAAAATCATAAATATTTCTTTTTATACATCACTATATGACTCTGATAAAGAGACATTGCATTTCTTAACTAGAGCAACTGAATAAATGATTTATTTATTTTAATAATACTTAAATAAAATGTATTGAATGTAAATAGTGCACTTTAACTAGAATTTGTGATAATTTCATTTTTTATAGTATAAATATTTTTCACTATCAAAACAGCACCTTAATTAAACTTAAATTAATTCGCATTGTCATTATGTTACTTTAATGATATCATTTTTACTCTTCTACAATATTTTACTTGTATTTAATTAAATATGTACAGTTAGGTTACAAAAAATAAACGTTAAGCTCCGTAAATATCTTTTTTACGCATAGTAATCATCCTAATTGGTTGAACGAACGCGGCTTTTCCCAAAAGACAAAAAAAAAGCAACGTAAATTAATCTAAATCAGACAGTGACAAATTTACCTTCATCTAAAGCAAGATCTATTAGTCCCCCTTGAAGTTTTATCACCCAACCGTACACATTGTCTCTCGACGTGCATTTACAAAAAAAAAAAAAAAAAGAGAAACGCAGATACCGAGCAGCACCAGCGGAAACGCAACGAACGTTAGGGTGAACAAAACGAGATGACACATCCTGATACCTTCCGATTCATTTTCAAGCAATTTCCGCGAGTCGATTTTCGTGCCCAGACTCAATGGGCACCCGCGACAGATATTACGCGACCCGGCCGACGTTTCCTCACAATCGTTTCGATGTTATATTGGCGTCCCGAAATGCCTTCTCTTCCCGACTCTCGGACATGCATCTGTAGATATAAGCGAAGTAATATTCGTACCGTCCGCCCTCGCTCAATCATTCCCCCTCCCCCCAACGCATTTTTCATCCAGTTAGAACATCTTCCAGAAGTCTTTCCGCGAGATCTCCGCGTTTTATTTCGCACCACTTTCGTCGCTCCAGCGACCCCACATCCAACCTGACATTTTTCTAATTTCGATCTGCGAGATGCAACCGATGTGATGAACCGAAGTCTCGACTCGATCTCCCCTCTCGGCTCACGTCCGACTCCGAGCAGCTTTTCAAGAGTTCAATTAAGATCTCCTCCGGATAACGGTTGATGTACGAATTTTAAGCTAGATGCGATTTAAAAATGCATCGGACGTTAGCTAATTTCAAGAGTATTTTAAATTACCTTTCGTTAAACACACTGAGCTATTGCTTAACATAAAATTCAATTATATCCCTTTCAATTTAAATACTTAATTTAAACGATCAACTAGCGTAATTTTAAAAGCACAGACTGATTTGAAACTCGATTTGTTGATTACAACGAGACGAAATAAAATGAGGCTTCGTCCAGTCCCGTAAGTGCGCGAAAAACAAAGAAAAAAAGGGGAAAAAATGCGTTAACTCTGGGATGTAAAAAAGCTCACTGACGATCGAGAGTCACGGATTGAAGGGAGTGCTAAGAAAAACCTTCCGACTGCAGAATAACGACGAAGCGTCGTCCGTTGAAGAAAGAAGTTTAATTAAGAAAATGCTCTAGCAAAGAGGCGTCTTTTTTTTCACGGACCGCAAGACTGAAAGCCATCCGCCCTCGACGTTTGGTTTTAAACTCTCATTCTCGAAGCATTGATGAAAAGCTCGTTGGGCGACTTTTCCTCTTAATCATTTAAAAGTTTACAATCGGCCGCGATTTAGGAAACGTCGTGTTTAATTTGATAACTTTAAAAGCACCCTGAATATCTGAATATTTGAGAGTGTAATTTAATAATTTATTTAAATAACGAGAACAAAATTGAGCAATTACCTAATTTTTAAAAATATATTTTTAGCTGCGTGATAGAAGTCCCGATGGGATACGACAAGAAGCTCATTAGCGCGCGAGCGGGGCAGCCTCGTTAGGGAAAATGTAGCGATCGCGATACTTACTGAAAACCCCTTGAGCCCCTTTGGAAACAATGAAGAGTCCACTCGAGACTTTACCCGGCTTTCTTACTGCGCTTCCCTATTAAATGATCATAATGGATGAAGGAGATTAAAGAACAATTAATACCGTCACGAGACGAGGCCCGAAGATTGCCTTAATTAAAAATTAATTTGTTTGACGGCTCCGAGCTTCGCTAAATTCGGTAAATTTCAAGTGAGTCGCCCGCGATCGATCGAAGAAAAGATATTTCAAACTTAGCTTTAAGCAGCACATTGGAAAGCTGACCGACTGAGAGGCTCGAGCTTCCTGGTCGACCGCGATACTTTTCATCGAGTAAACACAAAGAAAAAAAAAACGCGACCCTTAACACCCGACTTTCGAGAAAAGATGGAAGGGGTCGGACTCTAGGGCGAGGGGGTAGGAGGGAAGGAAAGAGCCGTCCACGGCGAATTCCACGAGTGAAATATTCCACGAGGCATAATGTATCGGGGTCGCAATTTCCTGCCGCCTGCCGTGGGAAGGCTCCTCGTCGAGCTCTCGAAGAATAAACCACGGCCCGGCGCATAGACGCGCAGAGGGAGAAAAAAATCGCCGACGAGGTAAAACGCCCCAGTATACGGCGTCGTCATCTCGCCGAATAGATCTAATCCGTTGATCCAAGCTCTCACCTTTATTTATAATCTTTTTTTTTTCTTTTCCCAAAAAAAGAAATATTTACATTTACATTTATTTATAGCTATTTATACAAACAGTTTAGTCGTATCCGATGTCGCGTTTGATAAACGAGTTTAATGAAGTTTTTTTTTATTATTGCAAGGGTTTTGATCAGCGATTTTAATTAAAGTAGAATACAAAGACATTTTGATTGCCAAGTACATCTCGCAGATCGAAATATTCCGCCTGCGTAGTGGTGTCCTTAGGGAGGCAGTAAACTGAAGTCGCACATGAGCAAGCAATAGAGTTTTAAACAAATTCGTTATAGAAAAATCAAAAGCTATATATTTTTTAACTAGGAGTATCACTGCAAGTAACACTTGGGTATGACTACTTGTAGGTTTAGCGAAGCAATGCACTGTGTGTACATATAGGATTTTAAAACTAACAGGGAAAATAAACTTTTTCCGTGAATGGACCATTACCAGTGTTTTAAAGTAAAATGATTAACTGTGTTTAACGGATTCCTCATATATACTATAATAAAAAACTAGTAACTATAATGAATGTTTGAAGAAAACCAATATACATATATATATTCTGAAAGAAATAACAAGTCCATGGTAAACTTCGGAAGTGTTTAAATAAAAAGTCAATATATGACCTCCTCAAAGGAATTTAAACAATATATTTTACTTGATGAATTGGTCGTGACTCATGATTTATTTTGATGTAACTGAAATTCGAGCAACAACTACCACTTGTGCTTCTCTAGCACTAAAACTGAGATTCGTGTAAATATAAATACATCACTTAACTTTAAAATCTAAATGTTAAGTAGTAATTAGAAAAAGTGGAGGAATACTAGGTATTCATATTAAATATAAAATAATCCTTCTAAACTGTTAAGCAGTACCAAAGAAAGGACGATGTCTTTCACACCAATTAATGAATAAAAACTGAATTATTTCTATACTTACGTGTAGAGCAACGTAGACACGTTATAAATAATTTAAATTTTTTAAATTAGTCAAATTAAAATGTTTTTTATCTTTCTTTCTTATAATCGTTGTATTCCTAAATATCCTCCAGCATTTATTTTTTTTATAAATTTTATTCAACGTTAATACCAGCAAAATATATTTCAAATAACTTTCCGCCATAATAAAGATCAACTTTCTGATACAATGAACGTTTAATTAAAAATTTAATATCAGTTAACTACTTTTCTTTCTAAATGGAGTGTTATTTATTACTTTAATAAATGCCTTAAGATTTTAACACTGAACTAAAAATCAAAGAAAAATAATGAAAGAGTGTCCCTTATTAAACTTTTTTTAAAAAAAACAAGGAAACACTAATAACATCATTTCCACTAAAATCTCGCAAAGGCAGTTTCATTATTTAGTGCAAGTTGCATACCTTTGAGCGTTGATGGACGTTTATAAAAAAGAAGTTAAAAAATAGCGAAATGAGAAAACTACAAAAAAAAGAGGATTTTTCCAGTGTTCGAAGCAACAGAACACCCTCCTCGCATAAAAACAATTCTAAATGTACCACGGTTGTACGAATACTCAATGTGCGTATGTATAATTAAGTTATATTTGTGATACTGTAAGTGCGCGTACGTGCGAATGCGAAAGAGAATATGCGTGTTGAACCAAGCGTGTGATTATAACGCGAAGAAGAGTCAAATTTTATCATTGTTATTATTACATTACAAGCATTACGTAATTGTTTTTTAAGCTCGTCGAACAATATCTATGACTGACATGTGTATAAATAAAAAGGAAAAGATTAAATAAAAAGGAATAAACTTCCATCGCTGTATAATCAAAATAAAACAGAATAAAATAACGTAAAATGGAAAAATAAAGATCGCTACCGAGCGCCGGTAGAAGTAGTATACCAATACGTAAAAATCGTCACTTTATTTCGAGGCGATTGCAGTTCACGCCGATATGGACGAGGAGAAGCGGGCGAAATGGCGAATAACAAAATACTAAATTAAACGACTGTGAGGTACAATCACAAAAAGTACATCGGCTCCAAATTCATACTGCAACCAAGAGTATGTGAAAAGAAATTTACAAATCCTACCGTTCCGATTGTGCTGATTCGATGACAGAATATGAAGCTTAACTCATAAAGTTGTTACATATAAAATGGACTATTGTGTACTACTAGTCTTATATGGATATCTGAATGTTTCCGCTGTCACTCAATCCATGCATTTATTTTTTGTGTGCCTATCCACATTTTTTTTTTAAGAAAAAAAATCTCTTCGGAAACAATCCGAATTGTTTGTCAAAGATAAAATTCATTTTTGTATTGTATATAAAACTGAATGTTACGATATATTCAATCTGAAACAGTGTACACACAATTAAATAATTTGAATTTAAAATAAAATGATAACTGTAAATGTATTTCGATATAAATCTAATGTTAAACAAAAATTAGAAGTGTCAGCAGCAGAATCTGAATAGTAGGATCATTGGACTGTGTATAAAAGAAAAAAAAATTTAACATTTTTACTATCGACCGACGCGCTCTCTTTATGTTTTAGAAATAAAAAATAAAACTATTATTGGCAAATCTAAGAGAAGAGTGTCAATTTTTTACCTTAATCTACGACTAATTTAAAGTCAATATTCAACGCATACTGTTCAAAGTAAATTTTGCATCAAAACCCATAATTAAAAAAAAAAAAAAAAAAAAAACATCCAAAATCATCCATTGCAATATGTGCAAACTTTGTATATCATGCCACTCATATCAATAACATGTAATTACTGAGGAAAGTTATGTAGAGCAGATGCGATTTCTTTTTATTTTTTTTTTATTTTTCATTTTATTTGCGAGAGCGAGTCGTTCGTTATGCGCATAGACTGCAGGAAAAAGCGAATACAGTTATTAAGGATTCGGTTGAACTTTTATACATAGCTCCAAATTATATACAAACTGATGTGTTAAAAGCGAATAAAGGTAACAGATTGTATACGATCGGCGTAACACGGGATCACGATGGTTGTTAAGGATAAATAAAAGAAATCGAAGGCGATAAAAGCTTGTTTTTTTACCCACCTTTTAACCAATCATTATTTTTTCCTAATTCATTTAATTACTCGCATTCTACGAATTTACGCAAATGAAAAAATTCTATAGATTTAATAGTAAATTTTTTAAATAAATTAACAATGATTCTAATACTTTTTTTTAATTAATTTTAAAGTATAAAAATTTAATAAAAATATCTGTTACTGCTACTAAATTAAGGTAAATGGAGCTAACTTCTTAAATTTCAAATGCAGCATCAAAAAGCAATACCTGTATTATAAATCAGTTCAAATATTCATTATCCGTATTTACTGCAAAATGAAAAGTTTTTTGCTATTTTGCAAACTTAATATTTCCAGCTTTGAGTGTTTACCATGTGACGTCGACGATTCTTTCAAGTCTGATACAAGCAAGCTTCAAAGCTCTAGCAGAGCACCCGGTTAGTCGCGTACGAACTTTTCAAATAGCTTTTCTCACTTCTACTCAATCTCCGATTTTTACCCCACGCTGAAAAATATCCCGCAGCCAGCTCTCATTGTTTGACAAAAAATGCCGCGATTTTGAAGCCAATGATCGCTTCTTTTTCCTCAAACAAGTATATTTGCCGCGAAATTTTTGAGTTGTATTTAAGTACTCCTTTCGTATGAGTGTCAAAGATAATTCATTTCTTATAAAATGAATTTGATAATAGAAATTTATCTTTTAAAATGTAGATAAAATGAGATATGCTATTTACATATTGGTGACAATAGTATCTCAATTTATTTTCAAGATAAACAATAAAATGCATCCGAAATTATTTAGAAAAAATTTTCTCTCACTTTACACTTTCAGCGTAACTTCAGACTGGAAAAATGTTTAAATATGTACACACGCGATTTCATTTTTCTAAGGTGCACGTAATCGATTTGCGGTTAAACGCTAGCGAGATATATCCCGATCCTCTCGACCCCCTTTCAAGCTCTCTTGTAAATAGCTTTTATCGGGCGAACCATTCTAGAAAAGGGTATAAGTTATTTACTTGAGAATTGCGCACTCCCGCATTCTTCCACTTCGTGCGAATGGCAAAAAGTATGCAATGTCTTTTTATTTGAGATAAGTGAAAAAAATGCCTCAAGTTAAGCAAGAAAGTGCCTTTCTCAATTTTGCAGACCCTGCGAAAATTTAATGGAATCACCTTTTGCTTCGCTGTCAAAAGTCATTTTAGGTGGACACATGGTTGATAAAATTAGCAATAAAAATAAAAAAATCAAGTTTATAATTTGACGGCACTGTAACGCAACAATTCAAATTGTAATTGAAAAACGAACTCACGTCGAAGTACTTGCCATAGCCATATTCGAAATTAAATAAATATTTCGAACAACTTCGAGAAAATCAGTTCAAGCTAAATTTCCTTTGTAAACCGCGGTATTTTATTATAAAAGAAACTCCTATTCGAAATTATACAAATAAATAAAAAAACAAGGTAAAAGCCACGTACTTCTTATACTATTCTTACGAAAGTCGCATATACAAGAGCAAATCGAATGATCCACCCTTTTTCTTGCTCAAGCTTTCAAAATATTTAATTTAAAGCCCTCAACCTCCTTCCTGGCATATATGAGGACAAAAAGCCTTGGATAAGGGCTTATAGAAGCTGCAATAATCTCTACTAAATCTCTCGCCTCCCGTTTGCAAGCTTTAGGGCGCGTCGCTAACAAATATTCTGAGTTGTTTAAGCAGTGTATCGTTGAGAATCGTTAAAAGTTCCGGCAAAGGAATTCCACTTACTTTGACGCCGAAACACCCGCAAGAGCGCGAGTACAAGGCAAAATTTCCCTTTGTATACTGTTATACGCATAGTCGACGCGTGCTGTGAAATTTGCAATTACAGTTTAAATATTCATTGTGCACCTTTCTTAAAGGATTCATAAATTGAATTATTTTTTTATTGTAATTTTTGATTGTACATTTCATTCCGAACCTATAAAAAAATTATCGCAATAATATAATAGAATTTTGAAAAGATATACATCAAAATGTATAAATA
>JAWWEN010000020.1:14678198-14715188 GCA_035582955.1 Sycophila texana | reverse complement strand
GTAACACGGGGCGAAAGCAGATTTTTCCTTGAGTGAATACTGCCCTCACGAGTAGATTTTTCCCTCGGGTGATTACTAAACTACCCTCGTGACAAATTTGCTCGATCGGGCAGTAAATTCACCCGCGGGAAAAATCTGCACTTTTCGCCCCTTGTTACATAATGTACTATATCATAATTAGGGTAGATAAAGAAATTATGACGATGATCATCTATATACAAACATCGACAACATTTTCAGCTTCAGAGGGGAATTTTTAACATGAAATGGTTGGGAGGGAATTTTAATGTCAGATTGTCGAATAAAATGATTTTAGTATAATGTTAAAAGAACAGTGCAATAATAAGATGTGGTATGGTATACTAAATATTTTTAAAATGTTTTATCAAGTTAATTTTTAAATTGGTGCATAAAAAGCTTACCTCTAATTAATATTAAATATTAAATATCTTCATATATATTATATTAAGTTTTATGAATTCTTTGAAATGGAAAAGTATCATAATCTCTGTATTTATACTATGTTATATAATCTACCTCCTTTCCATTCTTAAAAATTATTTCTCCATAGAATTTAATCACAATCTAGGTAATTTTCCTTTGATAATGAAACATTTTTATAATCGTATTCACGCATTTAGAAATACTAGCAAAATCCTGCCATTGATTGAAAAAAAAAGCGAATTGTTACTTTCTAATAAAATGGATGATTGGCAAAAATTCTTTAAAATGGAAAAGTATCATAATTTCTGTATACTATATTATATCGTCATTCCCAACAAAGAAAAGCACGTTTCAAAAATGCCGATTTTAATTTGCCACTTTTAAAGCCCTAGAGAAAAGTAAACTCTTCCAAAACCTGATAAACTTGGGGTATCGTACCAATGATACCTCAAGTTTATCAGGTTTTGGAAGAGTTGACTTTTCTTTAGTGCTTTAAAAATGGCAAATTAAAATAGGCATTTATTGAAATGTGCTTTTCTTCGTTAGGAGCGTCGATATATACTGCTACGAAATTACGCACAAATCTGCATATTTTGTTTAAAAAGTTACACTAATAAATGTGAAAATGACGATTGAAAAAATGTTTCGTTGCAAAATAAGAATAATTTTCATATTCTAATCATCCAAAGTCAATCATTCACCAGCATCTACAAATAAATATAAAAAATGTATTATTCATTCTTTTACAGAATTATTAAAAATTATATAATGCCATGTATGATATAAAAATATTGTTCACATTACCTTTTACATATATAAATAAATATACATATATACATAAATTATAAATAGAATAAAATCAACTCTTTTGCAAGACTTTAGTATTACATCACTCCGTTACTTTAAAAGAATTAGGGGAGGGGGGCTGGGGGATCTAGAGATGTTGATGGTGCACAGCATTGGGCGGCACCATTTTCTGCAGAGCTCGATGGCATTTTTTATGCCTTTTATATCTTCGTAAAAATAATGAAGAATTAGCTGTAAAGAAATGGTTATAATTAGTCTGCTAACAACTGCGAAATGAAATAATCATGAAAATATTATTGATCCCCTGTATAATTAAGGTATGAATACGAATACAGAAGGGTTCAAAAAAGGCAATAAAGTATGTGCAACTGCCTTCCATATTACAATTTAATGATGTATGTAACAATTGATTTTTTGACACAGGTATGATTTCCATATTTTTGTATGAGAAAAGGGCTAAATTAGCAGTTTCTTGGACTAGTGGGCCAAAAAAGTAAAAGAACGGACGAAAAAGGGAAAACGGTGAATAAAAAGCAAAGCGGACAAAAAAGCAGTACAACAAGCAGAAAATACCACTATATTGCCTGCTTAACTTAGGGGCAGTGGAGCCTAACGGGCAAACATGGTCATGGAAAAAAGTGGAGCGTTATTGGGTTATTGGGTTGGGGCACACCAAAATATGAAAATTAGTATATACGTGTCACAAAATCATGTTACATACATATTTAGTTTAATTACATAAATATTTAGTTTGATTGTGAAATCATGTAACTAATAATATATGAGACATACATAATAATTAGTTATTCATATACCTTTTTAATACATTTTCTTTACCAATATTTTTGGCAAGAAATGTCATTAATTTATAACTTGCGTTTATTTTGAGAAGTAAAAAAACTTCTACTTAGTTCATCCAAATGGTGCACAGCTTTTGGGCGGCACCATTTTCTTCTTGTGGGAAAAGGGGAAAAATTTAAACTAATTTCATATTTAAGAAATTGCAAAGGGATTCTAGACATTTAAGAAAATGAAACTTTAAAAAAAAAATAAAACTAAAAATTTACATTAACAAAAATAAAAATTTAATTTCGGTTTGGACGGCAGGGAGAACTTTCGACAGAACTCTGTGTAATATAACGGGTACACAGCACTGGACTGCACCATTTTCACAGAGCTCTGAAAACGGTGCTCAGCTTTTATGGGCGGCACCATTTTCGCGTGATAAAACTAACATTTATAGCAAAAATAAAGAGAATCTAAAAAAATTTGAAGTTACTTTAATGAACTCGCGAACAATTTATTCACGAAATAATGTAGTACTATATTTCTACGATTTAAATAATTACTATAATTACAAGTGCAATTTCTAGTATCTTTTAAATACTATTATTTTAATTCATTTTATATCTAAAGTTATTCATAAAAAAGAAACAAATTGAGCAAAAGAGTTGATATATATGAGTATAACGACTTGCCAACGCGGATTCCCTCGATGCAGACGACAACAGCTTGGCCTCCATCGTCATCTTCCACACCTTCAAGTATTCGGAGATCCCTTAGAATCCCACCAAGTATCTCTAAATCCTATTCAATGAAATTGCACTTCTTTCCAATGAAAATCAGGAAAAACAGTATAACAGAGATACTGTTCAGACACCGATTTCCTCTGACGATATTAAAGCTCGAATTATATCGAAGACCAAGGTGAGGTGCATAGAGACAACAACGGGAATTCGCATAAGCAGCCACCCTAAATGGTGAAATCAAGAGAAAGAGCGATGATTGCATATGAAGGGAGCCCCCAGATGCATTAATTCCCATTGGTGCTTCTATTTTTTGTTGAAACATCCAGAATTTTTCAAATCGTTGTTCTTGCAGAAAATGAAATTGATACGACGCATCTTTTCCTGAAAAGTAGAAGAGGACATAGACTGTTAATCGCGACATTATTCTTTTAATATTTTAAATATTTACAATATTTTTATAAAAAATGTGCAAATATTACTATGTTGCTTGTTTACAATATATTAGTACAATTTTGTCATAACTGACTTTGCTAGGTGGGTCAGATACAAAAAGTATCGTGAGATTAAACGAACAGGAAAAAGTACAAAAAAATAAATGTTTAAAGCAAAAAATATATATATTTGCATTGGAGGGCTATTTCCGTTTCACAAAAAGTCCACGATTATAATACTTTGTCTAAACCACGTGTACCATTTCAAAGCTAATAAATACCTGCTTAATTCTGCAAATTGAATTTAAAAATTCATTGAATAAAAGTAACAAAAACTCGATTTTATTTTAGTAAAATAAAAGTGCTATAATAAATAAGCATATGAAAATCCTCAATAGATGGGGTAGTCAAATAAAAAATGAAGGAACGCGGAAATCCAATTTTTAGCACATTTTTGTATATAAATTTTAATAATGCTTGTAAATGTTGATAATCACAAAAAAGTGCCTTTTTTAATCAGGGAATCAGTTCACAATAATTTCAGGAATTATTTTTCACATTCTGTACTTACATATGCTTTCATATGAAGTATACATAGTTCTTACTGCCCTTTATTAGCAATAGAGTCCAGTGGCATCTAGGACTGCCACAGAATAAAACAGAAGCTGCAGAAGTACTCTGTTATGTCCGCTTCATGAGATCTGGAAAACCATCACTTGATTATAATGATTAAATCTAATATATCAAAAACGTTTTGCAGTAAATTCTCTTAAACCAAATAAATTCAAATTTTTTTTTAAATTGTAAAAATTAAACAAAATAAGCTTTTAATAAAATTAATTGATTATTATCTTATTTACATAAGAATGAGAATTATGCAGTATTTTAAGATAATATGCAACTTAGTGGTAGAGAATGGTATTTTCGAATACTACAGCTTCAATAAAGGTACAATTCTGTTACTTCCTCAATCTGTTTTAATATCATTGACGTATCAACACAATTGACATATAGGACTATTTGATCATAAAACAGCAGGTAGAATACTTCTTTCATTCAGCTTCAATGATGAAATAATTATTAAAATAAATAATATTTAGTAATATAATAAGAAAACCTTGTTTCTGTAATAAAGTTTAAGAAAAATATTCAATATATTTTCCAAGGAATGTGTATTGGTAAGCAAGCAGTTAAAATTAGGCTTTTAAAGTATATTAATTGATACTTTGAATTAATCTCACTAAATAAACGTTAATAAAATACAGGATTGTAACTCACCTCAAAGTTGAAAATCTATTAAGATCTAGACATGAAGTAGAAGATTCTGATTTTAGCTCACATTTTAAAGCTCAGAAACGTATAGCTCAGTACACTGCTTCAGCCACAAGAAAATTCTGTAAAAATAAAAAAAATTTAAGAAAAAGATCATCTTAGCCCTCCATTGCGCCACGTAAAATGGCGTCATAGCGCTAAAATTATTATTTAGAACTCTCGTAAAACGAACATGCAAAGGGCGAGGGGCAAAAAGTGCTAGAATGAGAAAAGAGTGTTGGACGACGCAGAAAAAGAAGACTAATGCATCATGCTACTCGGGCGCATCAAGAGTCAAGACTCAGAGACGAGTTATATGGTGCGATCACCGCTGCGGCTTCTTTTTTATGCGATGCTGCGCACAGTTCAAATGCGGCGTAAAAAAAACTTTTGCCGTACCGTCGTACCGACAACCATAAACCTTGATGAAGAAATAAAAGCGAATCTCTTGCTCCTCTTTGTTTTAACTAATATTTCCATTAGTAATGTGGTACTTCAATCCCTATATAATAATAAAAAACATATTTTTTTCGAAGCTAATAACCATTTTAATAACCTTCATCATTTTTAAGTACGATTAAGTAAGACTTTCATCTGCAAGATATGAAAAGAGTGTAATTCAGTCAGAATTATTTTCAAGAATTACTCGAATAATTATAAAATAATTGACAATCTGAATAATCAATAAACGGCTTCGTTTCGAAAAAATCGCTCCTTCTAAGGAAACAATGAAAAGCGCAAACCTTTAAACTATTACGCTAAAAATACTCCTCTATTAAGTCACATAACGAAATTAGAATGCGCATGTATACTTACCTACCAACTCGCGTGAGGTAAGCGCATCTCCCATCGAGCAGAAAAAAATAGGTAAAACAAAAGGCCGGGGAGGGGAACATCGATGCAGGAGGGGGCCATCCGTTCGTATGCATCCCGCCTAACCTATGAGAAGAGCAAGCGGTGCAAGCGAGACGGGAATCTATAGCTAATAATGCACCTAACCTGACCAGCCGCGCCGACGCCTCTCCTTCGTCGGTATTTCGGTAAGCCTACGTGTGTATGTGTGTGTACCCGAGCTGCCGCTGCCATCTGCAGCGCTCTCGAGCCGATAGGTAAGAGGCAAAACTCTCACTCCGCGCCAGCAGCTCTCACACACACACACAGAGGCGCAGTAGCCGCGACGTCAAAATGGAGTCGACTCGTCTTCACCTAGTGCGTTGCTCGCATTCCACATGAAGCCGAGGACGCGCGATTTGCTAGTGTCGAGCCTGCGCGACTCTACCCGTCAGCGCTAGAGGTGTGAAAAATGTTGCGGGGCTTAGCGTGCGATTAGATGAAGCAGAGACCAAGGTATTATGAACATCGTGGACGACGTCGACGGGCCTCTGGATCCCCGCATTCAGGTAGGCTCGCATTACGCCCACGACGGGCCTCTACCCTCCTGCAGCGGTTCGACGCAGTTTTTCGCAATGACAGTGCATACGGGAATTCGGTTCGGGCCGGTGTTAATTTCGAGATCGTCGGTTCGTGGCTGCAAGGCGGAGGGAGACATTTTTCGGAGCAAAACACGATTTGTTTTTGTAACGCCTGATACTGCCTGGTACCTTGTCCCACTTAATTTAAATAAAAACTTTTCATACCGCTGAATGGAAATTTAGTTTTTATGGTGCTTTCATGATTTTCTTTTATTCGAGCCAACAATTTAAATTGATTTATTTGAATTTTATTTAAAAGTTTAATTTAATTTTATGAAAATAAATATGTAATAAATGTTTTATTTGTAAAATGCAATAAATAGCATTTAAAGTTATTGAAAATAATTGTTAAAACAAAAGTTTTCTTTCTTGAAAATTAAATTGAATCATCTGTTTTAATTCCTTGCCGATCACTGGCGTTATTCATGAATGTGTAAACACTGAAAACAGTTTCATTGTGCTTATGACTTTACAAGAAATATAGAATTCAAAGCCAAGTCGTTGAGTCATTTTTTTATCCTTATCTGTTCATGCCAAGGTACTAGCACTTTTGATAATAAACATTGTTATTATAATTTTTAAAATATAATTGATTTTAAAAATTGCAGATAGAGTTGGAAAATCTAAACAATGCAACAGATGATATTAACAAACTTGAGAGCGAGCTAGATGTAAATATTTTTATTATTATTATTTAATTTACAAACTTTTAGCAAAATTTTTAATTCATCTATCAGAAAAAATTTTGCTGGTATTTATCTGGGTTAGAAATGTTAACTTAAAGTTGCATAATCTTTTAGGAAGCAAATACTGTTTGTGCTCAACTACTCTCGGAGTCAAGGAGTCGTCTAAAAGAGTTAATGAATAAATTGGGTAGCAATTGCATTGATAAAGCAACATGTTACTTTGAAGCCTGTGGAGTGGCACACCAAGCCAGAGTAAAACATTTACAATATATTAAAAGAAAATTTAAGCACATGAAATTCTAAAATTAATTTGAATTATTTTCTATAGTTAAAATGTCAGCAGCAAGCTCAGCTATATCATCGAGCCCATGCCTTTCATGCAGCAGCAAAAGAAACTGTTGCATTGGCAGAGGATCGTTTTATGTCACATCAGCATGAATGGAATTTTGATCAAGCATGGCAAGATATGCTAAATCATGCAACACTCAAGGTACTTAATAAAAGTGAATTGTTCAAGTCAATGTTATTTGATTATTAATCATTTCATTGCATTCTAGGTAATGGAAGCTGAAAGCCAGAAAGCAGAATGTGCTCGAGAACATCAAAAGAGAACACTTCTCTTTCAGGAAGCAGAGAAAAAAGTGCAGCAATTAGAAGAAAAATATCACAAATCTATACAAAAGGCTCAGCCTTATTTTGATTTGAAAGCTCAATGTGACCAAAAGCTAGCCATGCAGAAGGAAGTTGTGGATTGTCTGAAGAAAGCAGTAAAGGATGCAAAGTGTTCTTATGCAGCAAGTCTTCGTGCCTTGGAAGAAATTAGTAATCAAATTCATGAAAGAAGAAGAGATTATGGTAAAATTATTTTATTAAATATTGCATTTCTGCATCATTCACTTGCGATTGTTTTGAAATTAATATGTAATATTATGAAACAGATATTATTGCAAATGGACCACGAGAACCTGGAGTGGGTGCAGAGCTTGTTACACCAGATGAAAGCTTAAATTATCAAGAAGAATTAAATAAAGTTAGAATTAGTAGGGTGAACTCAATAGCAAGTAGTGAACAAGATCTTGATGATAGAACTAAAGACTTTGAGGTGAACATTTTATTTTAAAGATTTTTAATTTTTGTACATACCATATTCAATTAAATTTAATAAAATTGTGTAATTTTTGTAGGATGTGAAGGATTTGAAACAAAGAGTAGATCACTTAAGTGCTAGATCAGTAGATGGAAGCGAGTCAACGTCTAATCAATGGGAATTGGAACTGGAAGCTAGTATGGAAAAGTTGAACAACTTACCATTCAAAGTTTGTGAAAATGATAAAACCGACAATGTAAATAGTTGTAACTCAAAGACTGCTGAAGTCACAAATTACGCAAATAACGTAGTACCTAATGAGAAAATTTTAAAGAATGATCGAAACGATCGTAGAAAACAATTTGATGATATTTATCAAGGATGGCAATCTCTAACACAAAGCCCAATTAATTCAATTATAAATCGATCAAAACTTGCTTTTAAAAATAGTTTCTCAAAATCACTGACTAGTAGTCCCGTTAATATGGGAGCTTTTTCATTCGGAAAGTCTAAGAATCAAGATGCACAAGTTGTATCTGACCTAAGTAATAAAACTATGCCGAATCAAACGTCACAGCCCATGGACGACAAACAATCTTTTGCCAATTCAAATGCTGAAAGTAGCATAGCGAGAGAGCATTTTGAGGCCAGTAATATAAATCAAAAAGATTTTTTGAGCGAGAAGGATAATACTCACAACAAAGTGTGTAATGCAACTAATAAACTTTCTACCAAGGTAGAATCTCATAGAAGACCTTCTCATCTATCTATTCAAGATACTCAAGTACAAAATGCAACTCATAGTTTAGATTCAACCCCTGTAAAAGTTAAACCATTATCTGCAACTTTTACGAACTCCTTGAGCAACGGCTTACATGGCTCAGTCGGGAAAGCTCAAAATGTTACGCAATCAGACTGTTCGTCATCCAAAGCCAAGGAACTGCCACTGCTTTCATTTTTCCAAAAAAACACCGTTCATATGCCCTCAAAAGACAAGAGCTGCAGCATGATAAATTTGAGCGAGAAACAAAATTTGAAGACTTTACTCGACAATTCGACCCTGGGTAACATACAGGCACTCAGTGTGGAGAAATTGGCGAATGCAAGGCACAAATTGGTCGGTGACAGTTAGATCTTTTAAATTTTAAGCTTCTCAAAAAGCTAAAATAATGTTACAATTGTGATAAAGATATATATTCTACGATACGTTTTTACTAAAAGAAAAAGCTACTACTTAAGATTTGCCAGCCCGTTAGCCTAAAATCATTTTAAGATTGCAGTAGCATACCAAATCGAATCTTTTCTATTTATTTTCTCTCTCTCGCGACTCGCTTGTGTTCACGAAGAGCAACAATAATTAATCCATAGTTTTTCCGAATTTAATAAATTTGTCTTATGCAGTTTGGTTATATAGGCACAAATTGCAAACAAAGTTCCTTTGCCAACGTTGCATTAAACTCCTTATTACATCGCAGCAACGAAACTTCGCATTACACAATTTCGAATAGCAAAGTAAACGCAGAAAGCGGCCAACTTTATCAGCAAATATTTCCTTAATCCGTAGAAGATCAGTGAAATTCTTGCCAAAATAAGATAAAGTATAACGAATCTAACGAGACTTTATTAACTTGGCACCTAATCTAAATTGTGCAGTACTCGACTGTTAGACTTTTTATATATGATTCTGATCGAGAACTTTTTTAAGGATGTAATTTAGCTGCGACATCATTGATCATGTATAAATTATCAATTGTAATTAGATAATAATTATAAAGAAGGCTAATAAATGCTTCTTCGACGATTACTAAGCTACCACTGGAATGTTGAAAAAGTATTTATTAGTTTTAAATGTAGATACAAACACACAAATCACCTGGAATCAAAATTAATTGTTAATATTTAGTTTTAAGTTGTCATTTCATGTTCATTTAAACTGTAACTAACACATTATCATCCTCCCTTGCTAAGTCAAGGACAAGTACACATTAATGATGGCAAATCCATAAAAAATATGTTGTTATTGTTACATAGCTAACGAACTACGTGCGTTTAATAGTCAGCGATTTCAACTTTTTAGCGGAATAAAATGCCAAATTTTTCTGTAATTAAACTTAACGATAAAAGATAAGTTGATTTTTCTATGGAAAATGTATTTCGAACAAATAGTTTTAAAGTCTTTACTAATCGATATATTGAATCGACAATTTCTATCGTTTAAATGATTTATTTATTTATTGCGCATTGAAAATGAAATCTTTTGTTTTTCGAGATTTTTATCAAGGCATTGCAAAATTTTTATTTTAATAAATTTATTTTTCTTATTATGTATACCAATATTTTTAAAAATACTTTATCCGTGCATAATAGTCAGTGTGCTTTTAAAATCTATATTCCTGTATACTTTTGTAGATTTCAAAAGTTACAATAAATAAAATTGAAAAATTTTGAAAAATAACTCCATGCATCTACTTTGACCCTCATGCCTCTTATTAATTGATTTAAAGCTGGCCACGCCCACGCCTCTATCCATTCAAATGTTGACTCCTTTACGGTAGTTTCTTCATATTTTGATTTATTTGCGTAAATTACCGGTCAGCCGCCTTTAATTTTCTGGCAAAATTTATCATTTTTTTCTATCTATATTCAATGAATTCATTAAATTTATTAAAACTACTTAAAAGCTGCTACAATTATTAGTAATAATATCAATTAACGTAATTTGGATTGTTTTGCTGACAAACTTTGTATATTACTTTCAATTTTGCTGAGTAATTTGATAGCTTGATATTACGGATTTTATGAATCATAATTTTAAATTATACTGAATTTACGTTTTGCTCGTCGCATAACTATCTCTTTCTTCCTTCCTCTCTGTCTTCCTCTTTCTCTTTCTTAGTGAGGGAACTACCTTTCCAACGTCCCATCCTAATAATTATTCACTCGAAAAAAAAACCAACAAACGTGAACATTCCGTTACATAGAAAAACGGCAAAAAAACGCAAGTAACGGAATCACGACGGTCCGAGAGATCCCGAAATCCCTCTGCGCGACCTACCTCTTTACTATGCATTAAGCCGAACATTGGGTGGGCGAGCGAGATCTCCTTATCGGCGTCACGGATCCGGTGCATCATCTTTTTTTCTCCATAATGGATAGACGATTTTTTTTTGCCGGAGGACAGAGGAAAAGCTGCCGGTGGAAATCCAATTTGCATGATGGCGAGATTCACTGAGGGAAAGTAGATTGGCAGAAGTAAAGTATGATAATCCGAAATTGACGCGTTCGAATTAACTTACTTCACGATTTAGATGACTATTCGAAATAATTGTCTAATTTACAGAATTTACGATTAAACGTTTCTAACGTAATTTTTACAAGTTAAAGAAAATATAGATGATGAAAAAAAAACGTAAAAACTATTTTAGAACAGTTTTCAGAGCTATTAAGAGGGAAGCCATATTTCTTGTAAAAACTGCGTTGGTATCCAATTTGGAGTAACTGTGCATATCTTAATGGTAAATAGATGTAAAAATAAAAGAAGGACAGAGCAAGTTTTTCAACTATTTTTTTTTAAACACACGAGGAGGAAAAAAAGCCGGTTGAACCGTAAGCTTTTCCGCGTGGAGGGGAGTCTGAAGATGTTCCGAACTATATTAGAACCGTTTATAAGATTCACTGGTTCTTACCACTTACAGTAGCGCAAAGCAACCCAAACAACAAGGAGATCACGAGTAGCCCACTCCTCCGAGGCCTTCGAAACACGTAACTTCTAAATATCAAAGCTAAAAGTTCCCCAGGATCTGCGTACACTATTCCTGCACTTCTTCTAAAAGTTACTAACATTAAGAGTACAACATACAGAAGCTATTGTGAGGCAAAATTTCGAGGAACGAAGTCTGCGAGCAGCAATAACGAAGGCTGCTTGTTTTATCCTCCAAAGCTTGGAAAATTGCCTCGTCAATCACCGGCGGAAGCATCATGCGGCTCATTCAAATGTGCGCCTTAGCGACCTGGCTTTGGCTGATTAATTCAGCGAACGCTGCTATCCTGGCAGGCCATGCTCGTGTGATAGAATCAGGCGCCTCCTGGTCTAATCGACGCGGAAATGCGGATTCCTCCGCCTTCAGCTTTGACGAACCAAACGTGAGTTTTACTCGTTTCTAAATCGATAATATTTTACAATTGTACACGCAGAAAAACGTTACCTTAGAAATTACTATACTGTTTATTAAAGCAAGGACTAACTCGAAAAATAAAAAAATGGTATATAACTGCTATAAAATTTTACAGTAAATATAATAAAATATATATTTTTTTAAATTTATTAGCCACTGCGGTCTTTTATTTTATTTCATTTTATTTTTAATTTTGCAAGCTTATCAGTGATTTAATAAATACTATAGTACTTTTTAATATTGGTACTTGAAGGACTCGAACGTTCGAAGTAGTAGGATTAATTAAGAGATGTGTGAAATGATCAAGACGAACCAATGTTTGAAATTATCTTGCCGACATTGCGCCGCTTTATTTTAGCGTCCTTATCAGGGCTTTTTTGATAAATTCTAAATCATACGGTTACGTCTAAATCATACGTCTAAATTAGACGTAACCGTATGATTTAGAATTTATCAAAAAAGCCCTGATGAGGACACTAAAATAAAGCGTCGAAACGTCGGCAAGATAATTTCAAACATTGGTTCATCTTGATCATTTCACACTCTCTTAACTTTTTAATATTATTATAGCCTTTTTCTCCGTGTAAATCTCTCGGCAGAATTAAAATTCAGCCTTTTCCTGAACGTGACAGAAGAAGGAATTTTTGCGCTTGTTTGAAATTTCGTTCGATTCTAAATCAATTTTGTAGCTGCGACGGAACTTTGATAATATAATCAAAGCTAATTGCATTAAGCCTTAGCTTTTAGCTGCAGCGGGTAGCGTATAAACTAGCTATATATACGTATATATCTTAAGAGAATTAGCTTTCGAGAATTAGCTATTCCAATTGAGTGGATGCACTGGAGAGTGCAGAGAAGGAGTTAAGTGCGCTCGAATAGATATTGTAGATGCACTTGAAACTCGTACATTACAGTCGGCTCCTTACACCTGATTTGATAACAAGCCCCATCGATGTAGTGCCATTTCGCTTTGACAAACTTTCCAACGTTAAGCTTACCATCCCGTTTCAAAGTCCGTAATTAAAATTTAAAGTGCAATTTAAAGTGTAATATATTAAAGCATAATTTAAATTTAAATTTTAATTTATTTCTAATTTGCATTAGCCTTAAGTTATACTATTAAATATTTTGTTGTACATCGTGAATAATTGTTTGTGAATAACATTCTGAATTGCGATAGGAGGCTGGATTTTTCGGATACGACAACGCGAGAGACTCGTCTGGAAACGAGCACTTTAGATTCGAACAGAGATTCGCCAATGGCACAGTTATTGGAAAATACGGCTTCACCGATTACCAAAATTCCATGGTAGTTACTGTCACTTTTATCGCTGATGAAAATGGTTATAGGTGAGTATTTTTCTAAGCCATTTTATTTCATTGAATATGATGTGAAATCCCTTAATAAAATTATTTAAATAATTTTTTTTCAGGCCGATCGTGAAAACTCGACGAATAAATAATTTCAGAAAATTAAAATAAAATAAATTTTCTGTGTGTATGTATAGTACAGTATGCGTGTGTTTGTGCGGATGTATGTATATTAAATGTAGAATTATTTAAATAATTTTTGATATCTAACCACTTCGTTAACTTATTGTAGTATTAACTCCCTTGTGATTAACACATTAAAAACAATCTACGCTCGTAGTCAAAGTGCGAATATTAAACTTTAATTTTTCCTCTTAATCTAATTTATAAATTCATCACTTCACTCCACCAGAGGTCAACGTAAAATATAAACTAATCCTACACCTTCAAGGTCTGCTAACGTAAATACTAAATGAAATTAAACTAAACTAAATTTAAAACTAAATTTAAATTAAAAAAGAAAATAATAAAACCAGCCAAGTACACTGCTAAAAATCAGTTTAAGAAATAGCACAAAACAAGTGTTATTTCTTAAACTGGTGATGAATTAATTGTATAAAATTTGTGTAAAATTTGTATACAGTGATTTTACTGGATTTTACACAAAATTTATGTAATATAACTGTAAAATTCTTGTAATATCAGAGCGCAGGAAGTATACAAAAAAAAAAAAAAAACACAAATTTTACACAGTATTAATGTATTTTTATGTGCGATGGCTTACAATTTCTACAAAATTTGTGTGAATTATTTACGTAAATTTTGTATTCGGTACACAAAAAATAGACACAAAAAACACAGAATTTTTAATCGTGTAAGTGCCACAAGACAAGCGCGAAGCGATGCGCGTACCGCTTATTTTGTTTTCGTCGCGTGCAGCATGGGTCGCGTCTGATAGCGCCTAACCGTCCAGCCCGGCCTCTCAGCATCGCCCTCCCTAAATCCCCAGGCTACTCTCGTCTCCCTG
Source organism: Sycophila texana (assembly GCA_035582955.1). Lineage (NCBI taxonomy): Eukaryota > Metazoa > Arthropoda > Insecta > Hymenoptera > Eurytomidae > Sycophila > Sycophila texana. The sequence goes on along the minus strand of JAWWEN010000020.1, from coordinate 14,700,908 downwards.
AGCCACCCTTACGTCCACCCTTTCCTCCTCCGGTCCTCCGTCCTTTCGCTTCAGCGTCGGTGGGTAGCCAAATCGCGCGCACATGCACCCCGAGGCATGCGCGCGCCCCGCGTAAATTCGAGGCCCTAAGGATGCAGCGCGGCCAGCCAGGCCAGCAGGCGCGAGAGGCAGTCTGGGCCACCGGCTCGCCGACATGGAGCAGCAGCAGCAGTCCGAGTGCTCTCGGCCGACGAGCCAGCGCGACTACCCCGTGCACCGGAATTCTCGTTTCAAGGTGCGTTGCGCGCTTCTTCGATTTCTTTTCTCGATTTTTATAAGGATCCTATTCGGCCGCCGGAAACGGACGCTCGCCCTGCACTGGATTGAATTTTTAGTTTACGGGCTTATTTATATAACTAAGGGAGACTTGTGTTTGAGAAATTTACGTAATATACAAGGGCTGATGCTCAAGTGATTCTTGGAAAAGAATTTTTTTTCCCGTTGTCCACCTTACTTGTGACTCGCGTTTACTTTTTTCTCATTGTGTTCTACTTCTTTATCAGTTAAAAGTGCTTATAAGATTTTTTAAATTATATTTAAAATAGAATTTGCTACTCCAATTTATTTTTTGATAGAAACTCACTTCAAATTCAAGATAAAGGTTATAAAGAAAACGTATAAAATTTAGAATCCTAATGTAACATTGAAAAAAAAAAAGCAAAAACCTGTGATGAATTATGTACTATAATACGTTTAAGGGTGCAGAGGCTCAATATTATCAGCAACAGCAGGAAATTCAAAATCAACAATTAACCGAAGAAACACAGAGTCACACGTCAAATGAACCGACCGAGTACGAAGACGAGGAGGAGGAGGAAGAGGAGGAGGACGATGACAAATTTTTATTCGAGGACATGCGCTATTCCGACGCCAGGAAAGGTATCTGCAGCGTGTGCAACTATTCCCTGAAAGGAGGCGACGCCAACCCATTGGACTTTGATAAGGCACTATTGTGTTCCGATGGTCACCTATTGTGCCATCGATGCGTGCAACGATTTTCTATTCAATCAGGTTGATACTTTGTTTAACCAAAAATTTTTCATTAGTAATATAATTTTACTTTAAATTTAAAATCACTGGCTATACGTATACAATAACTACATAATTTTAATCAAAACAACATTCTTTTAATTCAACAATTTTTATTTGATTTTTTTTTTTTTTTTTAAATCAACGTCTTTCTTTTTTGAAACTATGCGTATGTTATTTTGATATTTGTAAATCTTTTTCTTAGACACAAACTGCGTGGTGTGCGCGGCAACCGAATCCCAGCAGTCGATATCGAGCGAATCGAGGGAGAGTAGTGTAAAAAAATCGCGACGCAAGCATCCGGTGCCGCCGGTGAATAGGCGGCAGCACGACACCGACGTATTCTCAGCCTCAGGTGCCGGTTCTCGGATCAACATTGCCTCACACTATAACATCGGATTGAATTACGAGGATAACTGGACCGAATCTCAAGTCGAATCCCAGGCCGATGACGAATCCGATAGAAAATCGCCTTACGGTTGAAAGCTTTTGCACATGAAAACTGAAAAAAGTTTATATTGAAAAGAAAAAGCTAATAGAAATAATAATGTCAACGATATAGTGTCGATGGAAAGCAAAGCCCGGAGTTACAGCAGCATCGCGCCGACGAACGATTTGGGCAGCACCGCGAGGGCACAGATCAACAGTCAGATGATATCCGAATGCTCCCGCAGGCCGATACAGTGCCCACGGCTCGACTGCGCGGTTAACATCGCCTTTTCCGCTCTCACGAATCACTTTATCTTTGACCACCCGGAGGTGCCAATCCTAAGCGTCGATCCAGGCGAGAAGAGTACGATCATCGTTAACTTCGATGGACTGTGCTACAACTCCAGCCGCTGCCTGGCGCTCCTCTTAGTTTCTGGAAAACTCTCGTGAGTTCGATTTTTTTAGGAATTTATAAAAAGTGGGCTTGATCTTAATGGGATGGATTTTGATGATTTCTAAAAAAGATAAAAAGGAATCTTCAAGAGGAAATTATTTGGTTGAGCGAACTAAGTTTATGCTTGTAAGCAGGATTGTAGGTAGATTGAATTTTCTTGGAAGCGTATCTATTTGACATGGAATAGGAGTATACACTGCGATAGGAGATATATTAGGCATCATTGATTAAATTGGAATTAAAATGATGAAAGTTAAGAAATAAGGTACGATCTTAATATTTAATAAACGGACATACAATTTCCAAAACAGCGTCATTTTTCTCCTTTGCAGAACTCATTTAGTATAAATTTCACTATACAGATAAATAACAATATTAAGAATATCCATATATTTCAAAGAAATTTCTTAAAATTTTCATTAAGCTTTACAACATTGTTCGCAATTCAATCACTGTACGAAGAATAATCCACTTTTTACGATAAAGTTTTTTTTTTAAAATAAATTATCTATAATATTCATCACTAATTTCCTATATAAATATATATAAAACATAAAACGTTTCTTCTCCGAATAAAATAAAAAAGAGAGAATAGAAAATTCGTTTATAAATGAGACAAAGTACTCCAAAAAAGTATAGGAAGCGATAACGACGATAAAAATAATTGTCATGCAACAGGGGACCAGCAGCTAGGCAATTCAACGGCAGTAACGTGAATCCCCGCTACAAAAACCGGTTACCCCTGCCGATCCTGGCCGCGCGGCTGCACTGCTACGCGTCGCAGGTGGAAGACTCGCATGGCGCGGGCGAGGGCAGTCCCGAGGACGGCGGCGACGTCATCATCGCCTGGGTCGCCGGCCTCGACATCGGCAACAGCACCTCTGGCGTTTTACGCTGCAGTATTCAGGTGAGCACACGAATTTTCTCAAACCTCCACGTTTATCCTGCTCAGCTTCGGTGAGTGTCAAGGTTTCTATACACGCAGGCCATCGATAGCATCGACGGCGAGGCTTTCCGCTCGCTGACTTATACCGGCCCCATCAACTCCTTGCGCACCGCTCAAAAACCTCGGGAGGTGTTCCACACGGGTGACTGCGTCATTCTGCACGACGGCTTTATCAATCACATCACGTCCGGCTGCGAGAACCTCAACGTCAACGTCACAATCTACTGATCCTCCTCCGTTCGTTAGAAAATATTCGAATTCTCGTCGATAAATTCTCGTGGGGTAAAGATCCAAATAACTAGCCGTTGCAGAAAAGCTGTTAAAAGCTATTGCGTAGAAATTTCACGTAGGAAGGAAATTGAATCGAGTTTAGGGGGTGCATAGAAAGGGGCGAGAGGACACGGAATTATAGGCTGGTCATGGCGGGTGGACGCGCGTACGCTTTGGGAATGAATCCGTACTTTCTCGTTTTCGGTGCGTAAGCCCAGAGCCAGCCATCGACGGTTTGATTACCGAGATCCGCATAAATCCAGTCAGCTCGTCTCACCGATAAGTCATCCGGCGCCTGCGCCTTGTAATCGTACAGCACCACCAACTCAGTACCTGTCGTTTCATCCCGGAAGTCTCGCGCGTCCTTTTGTTGCAACTGTTCATTGCTCAGTGTATTCCCGTTACTTGCACCTGTAAACGTTTCACGTTTTTAATATTGAATGTAACGTTAAACGTCTGACCGAAAAAATGTATGATTGTATTTTTTTTTTTTTTTTTAATACGGAGCAGTTAATCGCTTTTACTTTTCAAATTGTTTAGCATATGACATAATTTTAGTATCATTATTAGTAAATTATTTACATAGATTATTTACACAGATTAATAACTAAGGGTAACTTGAATGTAATAAATCTTGTACTTGTAAAATGGTTATTGAAAATTGTAATAAAAAAACTTATTTCAATGTACCTAAATTGTGTTGCTCTCCCGTTCCTGAAGTGGTCGTGGTTGTCGTTGTCGTTCCAGTAGTAGCGTATGAATGAAGTACATGACCAGGATACACAAAACCAGATGGCACAAATCCTTCGTTGCCGTCGCAATGACGAAGTACCCAGAACCAATCTGGATCGTCTCGATTTAGTACAGTAACGAATTCTCCTCGTTCTACACTAACATCATTTTCGTCTCTCGCCACAAACGTATATAAAACAATATATCTTCCGGCTGATGGATCCTAAAATATAAAGTTTGCATAAAAAGTAGAATAAATATTTCAATTAAAAATATTATTTTACCCTTTACCTTAAAAAATGGATGAACATCAGGCTGTGACTGAGTAGTTTGAATTGAATTTTGTGATTGAGAAATGGATTGGTTCACGTTGATATCAGCGGTAGTAATATTACGCGCATAACTTTCACAATCTGAAGCAGAACCAGTGTCAGTTTGTTGATTATCTAAACCTTGTGATCTTCCTGAACAAACCAAATCAGTATCATCCATTGAACGAGGCAATTTTTTCTTCACATTATTCATAAGTGCCAGTGTTGTTTCCGCTAACTGAGATGTGTAAGGTGCACAATACGAGTGAGGTACAAAACCTTCCATTCGAGAGTCAGCAGCAATAACATAGACCCAGTCATTTTCTCTATACAAGACATTAACCACCTAAACAAATTTGATCAATATTAAAAATAATATTGGCAATAAAAATATTTTTAATTGATAAGGAATTCATGGCACATTAATATTGGACTTTATTACCTGTCCCCGTTTAACTTGTAATTCATCATCAACGCAGGGAGTAAAATCGTGAATAATGACCATTTTACTGTCTGGTGATAAGCCATTTTCTTTCTCAATACCAACTCTTACAAGAGTTTCAATACTAGCACTTCCAGTAATTCTGCCTGGTGGTAATGGCACTCTTGAAGATAATCCCATTCCCGGTCCACCAAGGCCATCTTTTTCCAATGCAAAATTATGTGATCCAGCTGCAAAATACAAATTTCTAATTAAAAATTGTAATTATGCATTCTTTTCAATAAGAACAGTTAGTTCTCTTTACAATTAATTTTTTTATCTAACAAAGATAATAGTAAATTTAATAATAAAAAAATAAAACTTCTACATAAGTTACTTTTCCTGTCACTAAATGAAGGTTTTTAAAAATTGCAATAATGGTTGTGTTACTTATTAATTGTATCATTCAATTTAACTTAATACAATTATAATAATTTCTGTTAAAAATATAAGCTGATAAATCAGATCTTGATTTAAGAAGCTTTTGTTGCATGATGCAACTAAACAGTTAAGGTGCTTGATTTATTAAGTAGATTCAGAGAAACTAAAATTAATATAATTGAACATTTATAAGCATAAACACCTAAAGACTTTAAAAATTATTTCTTTTTTGTATAGAAACTTATTCCAGTACTGACACTAAGAGAACAAATTTAAATAAACTCACATAAATTATATTCCTATTCATTAATGTTAGAGAATTCTTTTGTTAATACGGCTGCAACTAAACTATTAATGCACTTGATTTATTAACGAAATTGTAAAAAACTGAAATTAATATAATCGTAAGTTTATAAACAAAAACGTCCTCAAAGACATTAAAAACTATTACACTTTTGAATAAAACCATTGCAGTATATAGAAACTAGGAAAACCATTTTAAATAAACTCTTGTGAACTATCTTTCATTTCATCAAAATTATTCAACGAATATGCTGTAATTAAGTAACCCAGTAGATTCATACTAAAAGATTACAAAAAATGTCCAATACTCACTGAAAAAGTACCGAAATAATGGACAATGCCGGCCTAATAACGAAATATATCACCGAAAAACCGCGCAGCGCTCAACAGGTGGTAATTTCAATGCCCGAACGTCGTCGCCCGAGCAACAGAAAAGGACAGGGCACGCAGCGATCGAGTTAGAGAGACAGAGACGAGAGAAAAGGGGAGAAAGAGAAGACAACCGTGTGTGTACAAGTGTTATATATACACAGGGCGCTCCGAAACGAGAGAAAAGAGAAGCCGAAGAATAAAGGAAAGATTAGGCGCTGAGTGCAGCCCTTCGTCCAAAAAAAAAAAAAAAAAAAAAAAAACTGGGCAAACAAAAAAAAAGTGAGGAAAAGCTGAGCACCGGACGCGGAGAAATATACAGCCAAATCCATCCCGCGGTCACTCACGTTTCTTCTTCTTGCCGCGGCGTATGCGCACCGGGCAGAGAAACGCCATCCTGGCGCGGCTCCTGTCTCCTCGGCTGCTGCTGTCCTGAGTGTCCGCGTCTCGGCGCCGTCGCTACATCGCCCCGGCGGCACTGAGGACAGCTGGCCGTCCCGCGATCATGCCCCCCGCCTCCGCGGGGCCGAGCTCCGGGGACGCTGCTGCACCAGGAAGGGCCCGCTGCGCTCGCTCGCGCCGTCGCTCCGGCAAAAAAGGGATCGAAGCGCGGCCCGTGGCGAAGTCGAAGTGCGAGTCTGCGGTTGGTCGTCCGCTCCGCCGCCGCCGCCAGCACAAACTCGTTTCCCTCGACACCCGCGCGCCGCCGCGGATCTCCCTGCGCCAGCACACGCAGGCGACTGTGCTCTGCCGAGGTATATGTGTGTGTGCGTGCAAGTTGAGACTCGTACGTACTGCCGATCTCGGGCCGGGCCGGTCGCGCGCGCACCTGTGTCCGCGCCCGATATACCGCACACCGACGCCAGGCTCACCGCTCGGTCCCCCGCCGCTCGACTGTGTGCGGGTTCATGCCCAGGCGCCAATCTATATACCTGCCCTCGTATGGGTGCGCTGCAGATGCATCTGCAGTAGGCGCTTAAGCGCGGCCTGCACTGCCCCTTATGCGTACTGTAAATCAATTTTCGAAGATTGATTTGCAAACGGACTGGACGCTCTAATTTAATTTTCCCCGGTGGATTTATTATTCGCTTTTATGTATTTCAGCCCTTGCGATGTTGTTATGTATATGTATACGTATGGCCGCCTATGTAGAATACCAAATGATATTGAGGACCGATATATTAATTACTTGAACGTATGAAATATACGAACTTTTGAGATTAAAAAATAATGTTAAATTAGTTTTCTAATGTAACTTTTTGTTATACACATACAACTTGAGCATGTTATTAGTTTAAAGTTATTTATCGTATAAAACTAACTGTAATTATATCTGCATGATTGCACTTGGGTGTCACCTAATTGCCGGAGTAATGAACCATTACTCATTTCTAATAAATAATTAATATCCTTAATTCTAATAAAATTTCAATAATAATTAATAATTCGATTAAGAACACCTTTTTGATGCTTAATATGACTTTTATCCTTTTTGATCCTTAACAATGAATATAATTAATTACTCTGTGTAAGATAAAAGTAATGAAAAAAAATTTCTGTTCAAAAAAGCATGAAAATATTACCTAATTTCTTAAATATAATCCGAAGCTGTAACAGACCGCTTCGGTGAAGGAGAAATTCTTGAGATTCTGAGGTGCATCTGTCGGTCGCATGCCATTGTAGGTGCAACCTGCCGCATTCAACTCGCGAAAGTGCAAACGCGAACTCTCTGGCTGCTTCTGGCAGGACCGGGAGAATGTGTGTGATGCCGCGTCCACATGCATACATGCATTTCGTCTTTCTCTCTCCTTTCTCATCCCCGGGCGCAAGATGCATGCTGGATGTACATTCTTTCTTCGCGTGTAGAACCATTTGTTTAAAAGGATGTTGCTCTTTTGACGATGTATAGGCTTTCGGGTGTGCGAATCCAGGTGCATAGGATGTAAGTAGCTGCGGAGACTCGGAGAGTTGGGACGATGTTGCGCGCTTCTTTTTCGTCATTTTTGCGCCCGTGCACTCCGAGAGGAAAAAAAAGGGGTCCAGGGCAAGGTAAATGTCCCAGATATTGCCATTTTATGCTAAAATCGTGGTTACCCCGAATCCGTTGTAACGTTACATTTTTTCTCTTTTCTTTGTTAACTATAAGATGGCTCTTTTTTTGTAGTTTACTTTTTCTTTTTTTTTTTTTATTGCTTTAGTATAATTTTTTTTGTTTTAGAATTTTTTTCTATCTTTTTATTATTTATTTATTTATCTTTTTTTTTATCTATGAGAATTTTTTTTACTAAAATATTTATAATTTTTTTTATCTTTATTTTTTTTGTATATTTTTATATCAGTACATATCACGTTTCATTGTTGGTTCCCTTCAAAAGAGAAAACCTCTCTAGATACAAAACCAGTTCACAGTGGTTTGTATGAGGGAACATGTCAACAGGTACAGCTTTCACAGGAACTAGTGGCTCACCAAAGTATTGCTTTGAATTAGGTCTGGCTAAGTCAACTAGATTTCTGATTGCTGCTCTGGGATCACAGGAAATAAAAACTAATTTCTTTAGCTTTTTAACTCTACGCAAAGTCACCAGAGCTTTTTGATCTGTAAAATAAACAATTATTGTAACATTTCCTAAATTTATTATTGAAAATATTGATTAATAAAAAATATTAAACTTACGTAAACCAGCTCTTGGTGGGTCTACAACTGCAATTATATTAGATGTTGTAATCCTATTAATTACAGGCAATAGTATGTCCTCTGCCTTTCCAACAAAAAATTCACAATTTGTTACATTGTTTTCTTTAGCATTTTCTTTTGCATCTTTAATGGCGTTAGGAATCATTTCTACACCAAGAACTTCATCACAGTGCTAAGAAAATAATAAAAATTAAATTAAATAATTAATTATTGAAGATTTTCAAATCGCTGATAGCACAAAAGCTTCTGTTTTTGCATAAATCATTGAACTCACTTTTGCAAAAGAAAGTCCTATTGTACCTGTACCACAACAAACATCTAATAAAGCTGTATCATCCGAAGGATTAGCTAATTCAATAGCTGTTTTATATAAAGCTTCAGCACCTAAACTATTGACTTGGAAAAATGCTTCAGGAGATATCCTAAATTTCATTCCTAACAATGTTTCTTCTATATAAGTCGTTCCACTTAAATGCTCTATTGTTCCACCTCCTTCTCCACCAGCTTCTCTACAAATAACAATTTTAATTCATATAATTTAAAAATGTTTTTTTTTCTTTATTAGTTAATTTATTTTTATTACTTTTTTTCTATAGTTTGGAAGAACAGGGATGTAACTCCAGCTTCTTTGTTATCGTCTTGTTCAAAAAATTCTTTTAATTGATTTTTTAACGTGTTCTTCTCTTCATCAGTCAGATTTTGAGGATTAATGCCTATGATTAACATTAAATGATTCAATCGCGTGGTTCTGGCAGTGACTTGCTTCCAGTAACCATTATGGGTTACAGGATCAAATACATCTAATTTTGAATCACAAACAAATTTTTCCAGGATCTGTTGAATAGTAAAAATATATATTCATATTATTTATTCAAATAAAATTTGTAAATTCAAAATTCATACTTTTATGGCAGTTTTCATCCTTTGTGGAATGTGACAAAGATTATCAATTGGTCCTATTGCTGTGGAACCAGCTGCATAACTGGACAGTCTAAATCCTATCATTTTGCGGCTTCCAGTTGAATCTAAACCTGTTCAAATAAATTTAAAAAAAAAAATTTAAATGTAGGACTTGAATTGCAAAAAAAAAGAAATAATTTTTGTACATACCTATTGTAAATTCACATTTATTTCTATATCCTTCTGTAACATCTGTATGTACAATTGCCCCTAATTGACAAGGCAAATTGTCATTTTCTTTCTTCTGTTTCTCAAACCATTCACCAACGTCTTTATTTACTTTTGCAATTTCTTCACCCAGTTTAATAATGATTTTTCTCATTTCTTTTTGCTTGTGCTCTAACTTAAAAATAATAAAATCAAAGTTAATAAGTCTTACATTTAAAAAAGTATTATTTGTTTAATGTCAACAAAATTTACCTGATCTGCATATGACATATTACACAGAGGTGTTGTACTTTTCTTTATTCTCTCTTCAGGTGAAAGCACTTCAATTGCTGGATCTATTTTTGCTTTTTTACTAGCTTCAGCTTTTCTTTCAAGTTTCCTTTTTATGTATGGATCTGGAGCTGGATTTGCTACCTAAATAATGAATGACATTTAAAAATAATGGAAACTTAGAAACAAATTATGATACAATCAAGTTATACCTGGGCTGATAATTTAGCTCGTTTCCACTCGATCCCATTAAGCTCAGCTATAGCCTTTTCCCTAGACTCCTCATTGCGGAAGCAAACATAAGCCCAGCCACTGCCTCTTTTTGGCGGCTTAATCTTGCTGGCATTCAACTGAAGCTTTTCATTTAAAAACTTCTTCAACTCTCCTATACCGTAATGCTTCGGCAAGCCTCTTATTTCTATCTTAAACTTTTCCGTGGTAAAATTGTCTCTATCCAAATAAGCGTACACGTCTTTGCCGTTCGTTGCATTCTCACTCGATTCAACGGAAGCATCATCCTTCGTTCGCTCTATCACTGCACTCTCCTTCGACACGTCGCTCTCTTCTTTTTCCACCGGCACTTCGCTGATTGTTTCGCTCATGTTTATACGAGTCACTCGCCTAAAAACAATTGCAGTTTATTTACAACGATCTAACCTCGAAAAAACCAGCAGGAATCACACGCGGAGCAACCTGCAGACAGACAGCTCGGAAACATGTGTTTCGGCTTTGCGGCATGCGCGCGACGCACGTTGTCAGATCTCCGAAAGAAACCGGCTAACTGTCGCTAATCCGTCTAATTAAATACCCCCGATTCTCCGCGAAAACAAAAGTACCGCCATCCACAGCCTCTTGCACCGAACGAAAAACGAAGGACAAAGGATTCCGACGCTTCGGGGCCCGAGAGACAATCAGACAATAAAGCAGGAGCGAAAATTAAAAAGGCAAGTAATTTTTTTCCCTCGATTTGAACGACAACAGCGCAACGGCAACGCCGCACGGCCTCCGGAGCGAATCGGAAGCAAGTGTTGCTTGTTTGAGTTCCCCGTGCCCCCGTCAATCGGCGTCGCCGCGAAACTCCGATTCAGTCAGTGGCGCAGTTTGAAAAACTACGGTGCCGCAGCATTGGGGGCATCGCGCTCGAGCGATTCCCACCCACGCGACGTAAACATTCAATCCCCGGGTGCCGTTGTGAAGCGTCGTTGGGTCCAGAGCGTCGTGGCGTGAGTCCGGCAACGAGGCGTTGTCCTCCCAATTTGTATAGGGTGATCTGCGTCCAGGCCGCAGGTGGGAGAGGAGACGCTGGCGGTGTGCGTCCGTTTCGTCGCTCGGCGGTGTACTTGCGGTTCAGCGGTGGACGCCTGCCGACGCGACGATGGAGGTAAACAAGCCGAGGAGCAGGAATCGCAAGGATCTGCTCCGCGTGAAAGCACCGGAGTTTAACGACGTCACCATTCTCAATACTCCGTTGCCCCAAGCTACCTCGACGTGAGTATATTTTGCTGTTGGTAATTTCGTCGCCTTATAAACGGCTGCGCTTTTTAACGGTTTGTTTTTGCTCGGATCGTTGTTTGGATAGGGTGCACGGTAAGCAGCGCAGATCACAGTTGGATGAGCCTAACAGCAAGCATCGACAGTTGAACTTTGATCAGAGCAATGCCACTGCCAACAGTGAAGAATCTCTGGGAATCATTCATAATCTTTCGGGTAAGTTTTTTTTTTTTCACTTGACATTGCTGTCAATATTTTCTGCAGAGCACTCATGGACAGTATTTTACTTGTTCAGGAATGTTGGATGATGCTAATTTGAATGAAACAAAAAATAAAAAAGAGGCTGCAAACAATGGATGTGACGTTGAAAGGGAACTAGCTCGAAGAGTTTTACAAAAATGGAGTGATATTGGTGTGCCAAGTAAATATAACAATGTCCAGTAAATAGTAAAATTATAATTATAAAGTTATCTATTTCTTATGATGATGTATTTTGTTTAAGGGCCAGGTAAAGAAAATAATGTAAATACATCTAATCTTTTAACAAATAATACATACACTCGTCAATCTGGAATAAAAAGTCCACCTGCATTTAATAATCAAGCAAAAAATCGTAGACATTCAGTTGATCAAAAATCTATTACTTCTAGTGTGAGTATATGAAATAATTTTTTTTTATTTTTAAAATAAAAATTTGATTAAAAAATTTTTTAATATTTAATATTTGCAGTTGGTTTTTGAGCCGACTGAAATGAGTGCACGATCTTCTTCACTCAACAAAACTCCAGAAAAAAGTGATCCATTTCCTCAAAATTTTAGTGGTATTAGTTATAATAGCAATATGGCAGAAATGATGGAACAATTTGGAGATGAAGATTTTATGTCAGGATCAAAAGTTAATAGTCAATTAATAGCTGATGAAATTTCTTGGCAAAAACAAGAACTAACTTCTTTACCAATTAGCAACAATAATGAAAGAGATCGTTTAGAATTTTCTTGTTTCTCTGGAGTAATGGGTGATGTTGATGTTACAATGGATAGTGGAAAAGTTTCTATAGGTGAATTTTTCAAAAGAAAATGTGGGGGCACAGGACACTTGTCAATAACTAGCGGATCTGATGCACCAAGTATAGGACTAAATAACAAAAGCCCACAGAGGCAAGGAACATTGCGACCACTTGTAGACCAAACCATCACAGAAGGTTCAATTGCAGCTGAAGAAAAAGAACTTAAGAGTGCAGATTGCACCAAAGATCCAAGTGTTATGAGCCTCAGTACTATTGCTCAAATTTTACAAGATATAGATTCTGCAACACCAAGAAAATTAGTTGATCAAATTTTAGATGCTAATAAGAAAAAGAAAAAGCAACAAAAAGTTGAAAACAATCCTATTGGTGACACTTACACGTTATTACCCACTGTTAATAGAACATCTTTACCAGTTTCTACAACTTACACTGCAGATAAATTTGATAAAAACATATCTAAAAGCAGTTTTGGAAACAAATTATCTTTAGATAGTAAAAATATAAGTGATTTATTATCAAATAATACTCGCAGTGAAATATTAAATGAAGAAGAAATTCGTAACTCAACATTAAAACGAATGCTAGAAATGAAAATTAATGATTCATTTCCAGAAACAACACAGCTATGTGAAAATAAATCTGATGGTTATTTATCTGCAAATCAATCTAATCAATCTAATAAGAAAAGTAAATATTTTGATATAATTAAAATTTTATAAGTTACATACGAAATCTAATTTTTTCTTATGTTTAATAGGTTTTAATGGAAGTGTACCTCGTGCAGAGCAATCTTCATACCAACTACCAATACAGTTGTCACAAATTACAAGTGCACAGAATAAGTTTCCAAATTCATTTTCAGTAAATGATAAATCAAGTTTGATTCACGATACAGGCCCTTCTGATATCAGTGATCCCACATTGCCAAAAAACAATTCTACAGCAAAAGAAGATACACTTACGAATTCACTAGTAAAAAATCAATCTTTTGACACAAGTAAAGTTATAATTGGAGAAAGAACTCAGGAACTTTGCACTTGTTTAATTGGCATTCCAAAGGAAACTGACTTTGAATTGTACAATGGAACAGATAGATGGATTTTATGTAATTTAAAATTATATCAAATCCAAGGAGAGAAAGACAATATACAGCTTAATTTACCAGATGATGATATTTTAATTGAACCAGATGCTCGAAAATGCTTTAAGGTATGCTTGAATTTCATAGAATATTTTATTTACCTATAATTATCTTTGCAATACACACTTAGATACATAAAAAAAATTGTAGTGTAAATATTATTTTTTTTTAACTTTTTAGATAGGAGTAAAAATGCCTCGAATGGGAAAATTAACTATAGTTATTTTTCATATACCTTGTTCAGATATGGTGACACGAACAAGTTGGTATATGAAACATATAATGTGTTTTGTACCAGAAGAACCAAGTATTAAAATATCTATACCTTCTGAAGATAATTTTATTAATTTTCAAACTATTTTAGAAGACTCAAGTAGTAGTTTACCTATTACTTTTGAAAATCAAAATAGTGTTGATATACCTGTTTTATTACGCTTGAAACAGGTGAATAAAAGTCAATAAATTACAAAATATTTAAAAAAAAATTCATAATGGAAAAAAAACATAATTCTTGATTTAACTTTTGTAGGATAAGCCAGAGTTATTCAGTATTGGTAATTGCCATGATGAAACTATTAGTTCAGTAAGTCCGGAAAGAGAATCTATGTACATTATACTTAGACCCAAATCACCTTTGACTATTAATATGGATTTCAAAGGAATGTCTCTTCAATCATTCGGAGGTAAATTTTATAATCTATTAACAAAGATTTTTGTAATTAAACCTTAAATAAAAATATTTGTTTTTTCTGTAGAAAAAGCGTTGCGCAAAGGAGTATTAAATGCAGTAGGTAATTTAAGTGTATCGATCTGTTTTAAAGAAAATGAAGAATATATTATCAAAGAAGTACCGTTAAAGGGTTCAATAGGATCTTGTAAATTAGATGTCATTGATACTCAATTTCCTCTGATTCTTCAGCCTAAAAATTGCAGATTTGTAAATCTGAAAAATACAGGTAGCATTGCTGTATCAGCAACTGCAGATGTGGTGCAATCAAAAGAAAATCAAAAAGAATCCCGGGATTTTTTAATATGTCCCAATAATATTGTACTTAATGGAGGCGAAAAATTAGTATTACAAGTTTCTTATAAACCAGAAAATAATAAGACTGATGTAGAAAGGTAAATTAACAATTTTTTATGATAGTACATAATTGTTACATTGTTAATTTTCTCTTGATTTTATTATTTTTTAGGAATGCTATGATAAGAATCGTGGTAGGAAATAAGGTATCTTTTTATCCTATTATAGGAGAGAAAGTAAATGAATCTGAGCAATTTTATTCTGATAGTTTTAACCAACTTCAACGTTGTGAAACTCCTCAACGCTTGCGAGACATTATTTCTCCTATATCACCTCATAGTCTAGTAATGAACAGGTATCAAATATTAAATGTTCATAACTATTCTTTTTTTATAATTTGCAATTGATTCTATTATTACGTTTTTACTTTCAGATCTGGTACTTCTGGTAGACATTCACCAGGAAGTACAGCTTCTGGTGGAACTGCACCAAATGGTACAGTAATTCCCATTCGCGCAACGCATACATCTTTAGTATGGGGAAATATCAAGGTTGGAAAATCTGATATAAAGCAATTTACAGTTCGAAATACTAGTAATGGTAAACTTAAACTTTTTGTTACCATAAAATCACAAGATCAAAATTTTAAGGTACTTTTGAGAAATAAATTTTTTTTTTTTCATTTATTTTTCTTTATCTAATTTATTTTTCTTTCTTCTTTTAGTTTGTCAAAGATAGACACGTAGTATCTTCCAGGACTTTGTCTCTGCAGGGAATGGAAAGTAAAACTTTGTATGTGATGTTCACACCAAATAATCCAAAAGCATGTGCAGGGAAAATTATATTTTCATATTACAGTTCTGTTTGTGAATCTCGCGAAATCTCAGGAATTGTGAAAGTGGTAAGTAAATATAAAAATTGTTTAAAAAATTAAAAAATAGTGATAATATATCTTTTTCAATGCCTTTGTTATTTAAGATAAATTTATTTGGATATGGAGGATATGGGAAAATGGAAATATCAGAAGCTGTAAAAGATACTAGTGGTCATATGTGGCTTTCTCTTGGAAAATTGAATTCAGAAGGAATTCTTCATAGTAAAATCAAGTTACATAATACCGGTGATCTGACATGTTTCGCCAAATTAAAACTTGTTCCAAAAGGTAAATACAAACAACATACTCAGAAACAGTAGATAAAAATTAATTAAAAAATTTTATTTCTTATTGGCATTTAATTTTTAGCTGTATATCCAAATGTAGTAACAAGTTGGCATGTCGATCCTACAGAATTATTACTTGAGCCAAACCAAATTCAATGGATTTCATTAGAATATCGCCCCAGAAAAGATGATTTCCCAAATCTTCATCAAATAGGAGTTACACAAGTTGGGACTTTAAAGATTACTCATGGTGATGAACCAACTAGATTAAGGATAAGAAGGTAAATTTTTATTTACATTTTCTGTTAAAAATGTACAAGTAATTTTAATTTATGATTCTGATTGAATTATTTAGGTTATACAACAAATTAAAGGATAGTGGACAATTAGGTGATAAAGTGGAAGAAAATGGTGATGAGTTCGGAGATATAATTAAGCCAATTTGCAAAGAATTTCCAGGGGAAAGATTCTTGCAAGATTTGAAATTAATTCGTGATTCAGTGGTAAAGTATATTTTGTATTTTCATAATTGTTTTTGTTTATAATAATTCTCTTTCTTAATAAAAATATTTTTATTTTAGCAAAATCTTGGTGATTTATGTAAAGGAATTGTTCAGAATGAAGTTAAATTAACGATAGAAGTGCATGCAGATGAAACTATTTCCATGCTTCAGGATAATATGGATGATTCTCAAGCTTTCTATTCATTGTGCAGTGATAATGACACTGAATCTCACTTTGGAGAAAGTTTTTTACCTGCTGATTAAATTTTTACTAAGTGCCTTAGATATATTTATAGATAAAGTCTTGCCATTTTTAAAGTGTGCTGAAAGCACAAGAATTTGTACAAATGAAGTTTTGCATGATATCTTAGATATAAATCGTAATATAAATTTTTATTATTTTATATACATTTTAACAATTTTTATATTTTAATAGTTCATTGAAATTTTATTACTTAATATAACAGTATTAGTGTAAAGTATGTAAAGTATTGATATTTTTAATAAATAATATTTCAACTGTCCTCATTATTGTGAATCTTTGTTGTAATTGTAAACTCAGGCTTGTATTTTTTTGCTAAAGTCTGTATTATTCTCACCATATTATGAACATCATCAATGCCACAATGATTTTTTCCTTGAAAAAACATATTCAATTTTTTTAACATATCTGACAGACTGCGTGGATAATAATCTACCATTTTACAATATGCAGTTTTCAAATTAATCCACTCGTTGAAATATGCAGGTACTTCAATATTATCAAGTTTGCACTGATTTGGAAGCATCACTTTTAAATCCCAATCACCGCATGTAACAAAAGCACTTTTATTTTTTTCATCAAAATAATTCCCTTCCTTCAACCATTCACAAAACTTTTCAAATACCTCTGGAAAGTGCTTTTCATTCTCTAAAGTCTCTTGCATAATACCAGTCAACTCTGTACAAAAAGGAGACAATGTTGGATGTATACGAGGTTTCACATATTCGTGAAAAGCATCTTTCACTTGCCAATCTTCGGATGACACTACCAAACAAGGAAATTCTATTATTTCTTGTGGTTTTATAATTTCGTCCTTTAAACAAGTTGCTTCAAAATCTAATACCAGTAGATTTTTAAATGGTTTGATTTCTTTTAGTGGTTGTCTTGGCAAATTTTTTGATATACTCAGAATAGCTCGATGAGCCATTGTTTAAAACAACAACAATGAGTACAAAATCAATTGTTTACTGTAAACAACAGAATAATACATGTAATACATTAACAATATTTTTTGAGTTCCCACAGTAAATTCTTGCCTCTTATTTAATTATTTTGCAACTTCTTCCATAAATTTGGCTAAGTATTGTAATTTTTTTGGAACTCTTGAAGTGGTCTCAATGTAAAAATCACTCTGCAGCATGCATTGGAGCATTCAGTCTGCACATGGACTTTCAATATATGTATATATGCACTGTTGCCACATTTCCGTATATATTCCAAATTCACACATTCAAATATGGAGTCGCGATTTTCAAATTTAGTATAAGTTCATAGAAATAAATTTTATTAAAATTCTCGTGTTAAATTAAAAAATCTGTATCTTACAATTTAAAAAAATTAATGTCTTCATAAATTAGGTTACTTTCGTATTAAAAAAAAAAAAAAAAGAAAAAATCTAATACCAATATAACCATTTTAAATCTCAAATCATTTCGACCACCCGAAGCAATATGTCATTGTTATATTGAAGAAAACCATGTACTTAGTACTAAAAATCGAAATTTCCAAGTTTATAATCAACGCTTATTCGGCAACATCGGATTAGCAGAAGTCGCACGAGCCGGCAATATTTGTCAGCAGACGGAGTAACCCCCTAAAATAAAATCACCATCATGCGCCTGGAAAAACGTATCCAGTGCCTCCCCTTGCTGTAGTCCTGTGAGCGCATTGGAGCGACTTTTTCAGGCCGATAATTAAAAAAAAAGGCAATATTAAATAAAAAAAACCTAAATTGGCTGTCAGTTTGTTGCTGATTGCAGCGTGAGATCGATACAGACTGCGGCGTCCACGGTTTCTATGACGTAACGTTTTCACGGCTCCTTGCCTTTTGCAGGAAAAATGGCTGGTACGACGACGACCTGGACCGAAGAGGAGATCGGAAGGAAATGGGATCGCTGCTTCGCGGACGCGGTTATTAAGCTCGGTAAATATCGGCGAGATGGTCTAATTTAGCATGGCCTTTTTGTCGCGACTCTGCAAGTCGATTTATCTCCAATAAGAATCTAATGTTATTTACATGTTTCAGGCGGTGGTATCTTCCTTGGATCCGTATTTTCCTTGCTCTTCGTCAGGAGTAAGTTGCTTCTGTTTGTTTTTCGAGTGTACCCCGTGTGTTTTCACCAAGTGAAACTTTTTAATTTGTTAATAATGATTTAATTCTGCTTTAATTGATGAATAGTGAAACATAACCTTAATTATTACCTTCAGTGTTAACAGCTGAGTATAATGTTAATGCAGACAGTGTTGAGATTTATTTTCATTATAATGAATGAAAATTTGCTTCCTGATTTTCATCATATAATGCATTTTTATTAACATTCTTTAAATATTTAAAATTTAATTTTTCCTTTACTTTATTTCAAGCTGTAAAGATTTTATTAATTGTACCTTGTACCAAAAACACTAATCACGTTATCTGTTAATGTTTCCCACAAAATTTATGGCTTATTAATTCCGTTAATCAATTTTAATTTGCTGATTTATTTGAAAAATGTTTTATTCATGTATTAAGTAACACTTCATCTAGAATGTATTTATGTAAAAGATAACATATCACATATTGCAGAAGTATTAATAGATGTTATCTTAATTATATCTGCAGTCCTATACTGAATCTAAACAGTCAATTAATTATTTTTATATTTTATTTAAAGTTGACCATACATTATCAATCATTTTCCAAATATTTTGATATAAAAAGATCGTATGCAGAATATAAATAAAATATTAAAAATTTTAAGGAAAAGTTTTTTTTATTTGATTAGGTAGCCATCAAATTAGTAACAAATGCTGAACAACCTAAAATTTGTAAATAATATTTTTTAGGAAGATGGCCCCTTATAGTAGGTGCAGGTTTTGGATTAGGAATGGCATATACAAACTGTGAAAATGACATAAATTCCACAATTGTTCAACAAAAAAAAATAGAGCAGCGCTGCCCAGATCCAGAACCAGGTAAAGGTGGTAAAAAACGTTAGGTCTACTGGATCGCTTCGTTAATTCAAGATTACTAGTTGAATTTATATTAAAATGACACTTATGTTGTCCATGTAAAAAAAAACTGCAGAAATTATCACAGTGTACATAAATAACATTAATCTTCTTAAAATGTAACTTGAAACAAACGAATAAAAAAATTTTCTTTTAATGTTACTATTCAAAGAAGTCTAATATATCTCCTCGCGTGCGCACGAAAGAATGAAAGATTCTTTCAGTCGAAAACAAGTCGCGACTGTTTATAAGCAATGTCGCTAACTGCGCAGATAATGTATGTGATACCGAGATCAATTTATCGCTCTCATTAACGAGTACATCCTGTACCACGTAAAAGGGTCATTGGTATATTTGCGCTCGCTCAGTGCGAGGGAGTCGAAATTGGGGAAAACTCGCGCGTCACTCCGACTGTTGACGACATCGTTTATAGAACTTATACATTCTAGCTTCTAGGTGATGTATAATAACTCGCTCAGTTTTTTACGGAGCTTAAAAAAAAAACTATTTTATTGTCGCGCAAGCAAAAAATGTCTTGATTTGCGATAAAATGACATTTTACCCCTTGCGCAGCAATTCTAAAGTTACTATTAAGATTTAATTACTCAACCTAGACCCGTTTAAATATTTATATAACAATCGTTAAACAAAAAAAGTCATAAAATTTTCTTTAAAAAATGCAATAAAAAAATTTTAATAAACAAATCTTTTTGTATTATTATACTTCAAATGTCACGAGCGAATCTCTTTATCCAAGCATATAATAAACGCTTGCATTGCATTTATATCTTATCTCCGGTATAGTTGCTCCTCGAGAAGTGCGTAACGCAGTCGCAATTTTCGTAAGAGCGACCGCCGAACGATCTTATATTACATTAATTAGCGAAAACCCAACGACCCACCGCATCGTACGAAGAATTATAGCCGAGGGCAAAGTGGACTTAAGCGAGAGCGAGAGAGAAAATGAACCGGTTAGCTCGTCATCTTATTAAAAGGTGTAGGCGCGCCGGCGCGCCGATACCTATACATACGTCTGCCTTCGTCAGCTGGTTCGCGCGATAGCCCCGCGGACATCGCGAGCCGTCGACGACGCAATGCGCGAGAGAGGGAAGAACGAATTGCCGCCGTCCGCACGCACGCTTCTTTCTCGAGGTCGACTCTTTCGAAAAATGCAGCGAGCGGCTTAGTGCCGACGCGACCGCCGCACGTGACGGACATCCGCTTTAAAAACTCCTGCGGGAGGCGGGTGAGACTATATATCTACTTATCCCGTTGATCGTGATCCCGAGTCTGTTATCGGCGGCGCGCCTCTTTGGTGCCTGATTCGCGCGGGAAGGACTGATTTTAGATTTGCAAGGGAGAAAGAGTCGACGGGATGGGTTTCGAGGATTACACGGAGCTGGTGGCCACCTGCGCAATGGTGTCTACTATGGGGCAGATGCTGAGTGGAACGTAAGATTCTTAAAGGCGATTTATCATTTTATTGTTGATATTTGATTTGAATTTTTTTTAATTCTGAAATGATGTTTGTTAAAGGTTTATTTGTAAAGATATTTACAAGAAGGGAACTTCGAAGGGATTTGATCCTATGCCCTTTGTGGGTGGTATAGCAATGTAAGTTTTATGACTAATGTGATTGCTATTTCAATCTGCTTGAAGGCTTTTGCATCGATTGATCGTGGAGTGGAAATTACTTTATTTTTTATCTTTGGAGCACAATTGAATTTATTGTTCTTATCCCATAGGTGTGCTATAATGCTGCGATATGCATTTATTGTTCAGGATCCTACCATGATAAATGTTAATTTATTTGGCATTGCAACTAATGTAGCTTATGTCACAGTTTTCTATCTGTTCACACCTGATAAGGTACCTGATAAAGATTATAGTTATAGTACAATGTCTTCATGAGTCGGCAAAAAATATTTTTGTTTTAGATGGATTTATTAACAACAATGGGCAAAGCAAGTGCATTTGTTGCAGTAGTAGTGGGATACGCTCATGTAGAAAGTGAAGAACATATTGAATTTCGTTATGGAGTTCTAAGTACAGTATTATTTTTATCTCTACTAGCATCACCGCTGTTGCATTTAGTAAGATTTTTATGTATTCTTTTGATATTTTTAAATAAAAAGTTTAATAACTGCAAAATATTTTTTTTTTCAGGGTGAAATTATTAAAACGAAGAGTACTGAAATACTTCCATTCCCATTGATTTTTACAGGAACAATAGTATCTTTCCAGTGGCTTGTTTATGGTCTTTTAATTAATAATTCCTTTATAATTGTAAGTGTTATTTGTTACTGTTCTTTAATTTAAAATGAAATAAAAAAGTGAATAATTGGTCTTTTTTTTTGTTACAGCTACAGAATGCAATTGGTTTTATTTTATCTTTTATTCAATTATCTTTGTTTGCTATATACCCTTCAATACCAACAAGCCAAAGTGAAAAGTTGGAGAAGAAGAAAAATTGAACATTGAATAAATCAATTATCTTCCATGGCTAGTGAAACCAGTCAGGGGTACAGTCAGTGTACCTAAAGTGATAAACTCTATACATGTGCAATAACAATTTTTACTTGGAGCATATTTTTTTATGAAATATATGTGCATTGCAAACAAATTATAACAGCAAAAAAGTTTTTCCAACAACTTTATCTTACAAAAAAAGAGTTATTTTAGATACAATCATTATGTGCGCTCTAAATGAAGTATTTATTGTTAATCTGCCGCAAGGAACAAAAGTTGATTTTAATAAAATATTCATTGTTAACAAAAAATGTCTATTGTTCATAAACTGTCATTGTTTTGGTTTTAACTTCAGTAATCGGGTAATTGAGAATTTAAAGTAAATAATACAGATAATTTTATTATAATTATTTGATGAATAAAAAATTGATAATTATGGTGGTTGACACCTTGACCCAAATAAGTGTCATAAAATTAATATTAAAAAATTGTTACACTTGCATTATTTTCTTCTGAGAGCTAAATTAGAAATAATTTTATTCTAATATTTCCATTTCATATTATAAAAATAAAGTAAAATTTTTTAATAATTATTTATATATTTGTACATTAAAAAGCTAAAAACTTCTTATTTTAAAAATAATAAATAATTAGAATGTACGAATTACTTCAAACTTACAGATATGTAAATTAGTTGCAATTGCAAATAAATAATTTATCTACAGATGTACACTCGGCTCGAGTTGATTCTCGAAGAACAATTTAAAAATTTGCAACGTCGCATGAAAATTTTGTTGTACGAA
>JAWWEN010000020.1:14618612-14671741 GCA_035582955.1 Sycophila texana | reverse complement strand
TGAAGTAGACATTTGCCTTGTGCGCAGATGTAAGTTCTTATATCTAGTAACATATTTTCAGCGATTTTCACATTCTCTTTTTTTTGGTCATTCAGTATAGTTATTTTTAAATTGTTGTTTCGTAAATATAAATTATTTAAAAATAATTATGTTTTTACAGAGTCCCTACACCGGCTGTAGTATGAATCCGGCAAGGACTTTTGCTCCTGCCATGTGGAACGGAGCTTGGGCTAATCAATGGGTAAGTAACAATAGTCAAATTAATTGACAACCACCAGCTCATTTATAAAATGCTTTTTTAGGTGTACTGGGTTGGTCCTATGATAGGAGGCGCGCTCGGTACAGCGACCTACCAAGTCTTATTCGCCCAGAAGGAATCCTGCAAAGTAGTCGAGACTCCAGATTACGAATCCTACAAAATGACCGAAGTGAACTCCGTTGAACCCGGAAATTCGACGACGGATTAACCGCCCAATAAATTTTATACCCACCTTCCTTATCGAAATTAACGACTATCGCCGTCGATTTCTCAGTCTCAACGTAGAGTAAATCGCTCACCTCACGTCCGTCCGACACACCCACCCATACATACACTTTTTCCCACTTTACACTGTAAAAAAAAAGAAAAAAAATCATTCAGCTGAAAAAAATAAAAAATGAAATAGTTCTTTCACTCCGCTCATCAAAACCCCACCGCGTGGCGTTCAATTAACTCGGCGCTGCATTAAATATCGCAATTAATTCGAAATAATCGAGTAAATGGCGAGCGCGGCGAGACGGACAAACGGGCGAACCGCTCATTAACGTTTCACGCATCGCAGATCCCCCCGACAATGGCGAATTTATTAATGTTAACGAACCTCCACCCCCGAACCCATTCAGACTCCGCTCCTCGAGATAAAACAAAAAAAAAAAAAAATGGAGCTTCGATAGATAGGAGCGACGGGGCATTCCTCCCAACGCACTCGCAATTAAACCCTCCCCGACAGGAAAAAAAAAATTAACGCTCGTTTAAGCCAAGGGATACGCTCGAGTGGCGCGAATTTAACGAGGGACCGGGAGAATGAGGATCGATCGCGGCCGTTCTTCTGGCCCATAACTATGCCAATTATCATTAGAGCGATGGCGCGAGCTCTCGCGGTCACGGCACACTCGAGAGCCTCCCCCCTCCGGAATCGGCCGACTCGTAATGCCTCGATTAGAGTCGGCCGATAAAAGTCGTTCTACTTCTACTTCTGCCTGGGCGTACTGAGGGAAATGGAAGCGCCTAGTGGATGAGGCTACAGCCTCGATTTTACGCCTTTTGCGCGCCGTTTGGCGCCGCAGATAAAAGCGCGCCGCGTGATTTATGGCCGCGTGCTGAAAGTTGATTTCGAAATGATTGATCGCAATTATGCGGGGCTGTTGGAAGCGTTTTGTTGACGGTGACTTTCTTTGTTTTAAGAAGATGGAGTGTCGTGTTGGTGTAATTGATTGATGGATTTTTTTGGAACAAGTTTGTATGTGGATAATTGAAGTGTGATTTTCTTTTTGTAATTGCTTAAGAAGAATGTTACGAGTATAAAGCGGTAGACTGTACTTCACATTAGAAACTGGAGCGATTATCGTATGAGAAAAAGATAAACAACTTGCACTTAATCTGTGTGTTGACATAGAACTTGATGATAAGTGTAATTATCTGACTTCACTTTGATTGATAATCCAGTATATATAGTCGACTTTTCTTCTTTATAACTGAAGTTGAAGGAACAGCGCATAAATTTTGAGCGCATAAATGTGTTCTTCAATCAAACAAAATATTGTAATCATGTAAAGTTTATTAAAACTTATAAGAAAATTAAAATTTACATATCTAACATACTTTTGTCAATGTTAATGTCGTGATAAAATAAAATACAGTAAATTAAGTGTTATTTCGCTAAATTTGAAGTACTGTTATCTACATCCGTATAAATATAGATTGCTTTTATATTGAGCTTTTATATCGACATTTATTTTTAATAGAATTTCATTTTTTAAACCTTCAATTAAAATCCTGTCATCACATTATTTCGGCAGGCATTAAATTTAATTGCTCTGTGTTACTTTTTCAATAGCTTGTTTTCTGTAAATTATGCTGACACCTTTATTGAAATAAATTGAGGAAATCGCATTAAAAATTTGAATATTTAAACTAAATATAAATTCATCTTTAATTTTACATGAAATGTTTGATTAAATAATAAAATCAAGATAAGAATTTTTTAAAAACTATTTATTTATTTGTCATAACTTTAAAGTTTAACATATTTTTCTCGTATAGGGTTCTTTTTTTAATTGTACAAAATATACCTATTACATTTTCGGTAATAGATTTTTTTAAAACGTTTGATTAGATGGTTACAGTTAGTGTTAGACTAGCTTTATGATAAACTTTGCTTCTCTAAAAGAAAATAAAAAATAAAAACATTTACATTTTAGACTGCTTCATTTAAAATGCAATTTTTGAGATACATTTCCACTCCCGCTATACCTCCAGATATTAAAATACAAATTTACAAAACTTTTATCACGTTATGTGCGTTTATAGCTTTAAGTTGAAAAAATATTATCTATTAAATTTCCCTCCATAGTTTTCTTGTAAAATGTAAAAAAGTATTGTTTACAATTTGTAGAAGTAGAAAAGTGAAAAACTAATGAAACTTCAAAATGGAATCGGCAGCCATAAAAATGTAAAATTTATCTTACATAATTAGTGCATATGATTATAAAACTATCCGTGAATTCTCTTGTTACACAATGCTGCAAAGTATATTTAAAAATGAATTTATAATATTCACTTACATAATACTGACTTAGATTACAAAGTTTTGTCCTTTGGTGGACAAAAACTTGTGTGGCAGGGAAACTGGCTTAATGAAAAAGGCTGACAATTTGCTATGTAACATTTTTACACAGTTGGGTGCATTTTCAATTAGCTGTTCGAAGAGAGGCCTTTTGAACAACCTTTTGGCTTCCTCATGTTGATCAGGTGTGACAACTCTATCGTCAAGATGTAATAAATGAGGAAACCACGAGATCACAAAAAATCTGTCAACAATAAATTTTAATAATTACAAAAAACTTATCAAACTATGTGATACTCATTTAATTAATAATTGCTGTTGATGGAATACCTATATTGAAGGTAATCATAAAATGTTCCCCCATTAAAATAACTTGGAGCTGCCTTATTTCCCATAATACATAAGTATTGAAGATTTGGAAAGCTTGCAAACAAATTTTTCACAAACGGAAATAACTCCTCAATATTGTTGTGATTTAACCAAAGTAGTTTTAACTTAGGCATGTAAGGAAAGACACTTAGTGAGTCAATGCAATTATAATCTAAATTTAATGATATAAGATTTTCAAATTCAGCTAGAAAATGTAGATTTCTAAAACACAAAAAAGATATTACAAATTTTGAAATTTTTGTAAATTTTTGATAAATTAAAATCAACAAATTACCTGCCAAAGTTGTTATGACTTATATCCAAATTGCATAAACTACGTCCATAGTTTTCAATAATGTCATCAGGCATGTAAAACAGATTTTCAAATGCTAGTGATAAAGATTGAATACCATTATTGGATGAAGTACTAGAGCATAATTCTTTAGAATGCCTTGAATATGTATCTACAAAAACAAGTTTTCCTAAGGACGTCATGGTAAACTCTTCTACTTCTTCAGAAAAATCTAATTGCAGTTCATCACTGAAGTCCAACCTAAAATAAATAACATATTACTTAAAAAAATAAAGTAATTATCAAATATTTAATAAATAAAGTAATTGCTTCTTTATCAAATCCAAATAAAAAAAGAATTATCAATAAAAGTATTATTTAAAAATTTATTATATATATTTTATAACATATTTATCTGAATTATTTATTATACTCACATTATTAATAATAAATTATGTTTTATCGGAAGAATTTAAATAAAAATTCTCTAAATTTCATAGAAGTAAGATTACAATAGATTTTAAATCATTTTTTGTATCTTGAAATTTCTTTTTTTAGTTGAAATAATAAGCTCTCTTCTTTACATATTCAACAATTGAACTTGTAGCTATCTTATACATATGGATAGATTAAAATCTTGTTGTCAAAAAAGAGCTGAACAATAATATATGTTTTCGAATAATAAGAAATAATGGAATGTTAAAAAACAACTTTCACAACAAAAATAAATCCAAATTTAAAAAGTTTAACAAAATAAAGGATCCGCATTAACAGTACAAAAGCTTTTTTCCTCGAGCGATCGCGCACCACCGATAAATTCATACTGATTCGACAAAAGCGATTAAAAGAAATACGTAAAAGAACGAACCTTATCACTCAGTGATAAAGAAAAAGAACACAATTTTCGAGGTTAGAAATCATAACGCTTACATAACGATTCTCCTGCTTCGTAAGCTAACACTCGTATTCGCACCTTCTAATTATTTCGCAAAAAACCGCAATCAGTTCAACAAAAAAAAAGAAAAGAAAAATAAATCACTCACCGACTCCTCCTGCATTGTCTCGATCACTGCAATCCTCCCTGCATCGGCACCGCCGACCTGCATCCCACCTCGAACTCCATTTCACCTTCTGTTCTATCAGCGTCAATAACTTCGGAAAACTAAGCAAGAGTAAAAATCATCCACGGCCCCATAACTGACCTTCCTTCGACGAGGCTATCACAGGTGCACAGATCCCCACTGCGCTTTCGCGGCGAAGTCGAAATCGCAGCTGCGACTGCGCGCGCCGCTCGCGAGGAATGCGTGAGCACTGCCCGTGTGTGAGTATATACACCGTCGACCTCTGGCGAGCACAGCTATACTAAAGTCCACAACAGCTATAGTGCGGTAGATCGTAGATGCAATGCAAACGTCTGGATGCGATGATGATTTTATCGTTTTATTTTCATTTTGCGTTCGCGTAGGTGATCGCTGTCCCACTGTGTAGATCAGGTATTTAAAGTAGAACGAGGAGAAAAGGCCGAGGCGAGCACGACGAGTAAAATGAAGAAGCGTCGTTCGGGAGATGGTGTCTGATATTTCGTCCTGTGCCTGGGGAGAAACTTTATTATGTGATGTCTTCGACTGATATTTTGGTATCTCTTTGTGTGATACGTATCGAGATCAGCGATTTCGACCTTTCTGAGGACGCGAGTAAGTTTTCCTGTATTTTTAACCTTTTTCGCGTTTTCAATCGTGAGGCGTACCTTGAAATTGATTTTAATGATGAATACTATTTGCCATGTTCGTTTATTCATTATTGATCTAAAATGGTGTTCATTGCCTTGTTTATTTCATGCTTTTAAATATAAGATCTACTACTTTTGACCTTTACTAAGCTGTTTTCGCAGTGACTGATTATTTAAACTAATTTATTTTCCTTAGGTACAATGGATAAAAATGCAAGAAAAATGCGTGGATCGCGAGAGCCACGAAACATAACAATAGAAACTTACTCGAATCACAATGACAGACCCATGCCCCTACTTCATCAAAGCCAAAGTTCAAGAACATCTAGCAAATCTCAGTCTACTTCTAGAGAAAACTCAGAAGAGAAGTCGGGTGCATCAACTGCTGCTTCTACTACAAATTTGGACAGTTCCATGGGAGCTACGGCTTGCAATTCATCCCCAGCAGATCAGATTAATTTTATCTCAGGAAATCCATTTGTTGAAGTCACTAAAGGGATATTACATCTTTTTAAAGAAAAGTGAGTTTTTATTTTTAGTTAAATTATAAATTTTTTCTATAATAAAATTAATAATATTTTCCAATGTATTGCAGTACTCTAACAGAAATGCATTCAGCAGCTAAGCGAAGTCACACTATTTGCATATTATCAGTGCCAGCAACTATGACATGCCACGATTTAATGAACTTTACTGCAGCTTGTCACCAGGATATTCAATATTTCAGAATAATTAGAGATGGAAGTCCAAACCAGTACATGACACTAATCACATTTCGTTCATCTGTACGTAACTATCAAACTACATTCATGTTGAACAGTATAATCAAATTTTACAATTAATATTTCAAATATACAGGCAGCTGCTAGTGAATTTTATGAAACATTCAATGGAGCTCCCTACAACTCACTGGAACCAGAAATCGTCTGTCACATGGTATTTGTTTCAAGAGTAGAAACTGCTGACAATGGTTTACCTCTTGCAGGCCACACTGAATTACCATCTTGTCCAGTGTGCCTTGAAAAAATGGATGAAAGTGTAGATGGAATATTGACAATTCTATGTAATCATACTTTTCATGCTGAGTGTCTTGTCAAGTGGGGTGACACATCTTGTCCAGTCTGTCGATATGCCCAGACTCCAGAACCTGTTGCTGATAGTCATTGTATGGAATGTGGTATGGTTGACTTTAAGACTAATATTTAAAAATAGTTTAGTGTGGAAAATTAATTAAATTAAATTAATTGATTTTTTCTAATTCAGTTGCAGAAACTACAAATGAAGCATTGTGGATATGTTTAATTTGTGGTCATATTGGCTGTGGTAGATATGATCAAAGCCACGCTTTTGAACATTATAGAGATACCCATCATTGTTATGCAATGGAGTTAGGACAAAATCGCGTTTGGGATTACGTAGGCGATCATTGGGTCGATCGATTGTTGCAAAATAAAGATGGGAAAATGGTGGAGGCGGGACAGGAAGCTACAAAAGGCGAAAGAGGCGGTGTAGACGAGAAAGTAGATTCTGTTCAATTAGAGTTTACTTATTTGTTGACTTCTCAACTTGAAACACAAAGAGAATATTTCGAAGAGAGATTAGCGAAAATAGAACAACGAACTTCCGCAGAAACAACGGAGTTGAGGGAAAAGGTCGAATATCTTACCGAAGAAAACGCTAGAATTAAGGTAATTTATTTATTTACTTTAAAAAATAGTATTTTATCATTAGTATTTAACTATTATCTTGTATCTTTCATTAGAGTCAATTATCTGCTTTGACCCGAGAAAAGCAGACAATCGAAAAGAAACTGCAGAGTTCAACGTCTAAATTGACTCAAGCTCAAGCTCAATTGGTGGAAGAAAAAGAACTGAGGCAGGCGCTTCAGCTTAATCAGACTTCCTGGCAAATTAAACATAAACAATTGCAGGATGAGATGAACGATTTGAAGGAGAAGAAAGAGGCAGAAACGACCGACTTACGAGAACAAATACGCGATCTTATGTTCTTTTTAGAAGCTCAGAAAGAAATCGAAAATTCAGCTGACAGAGAGGAGATTGCATCGGGTCGCATCGTGATAGCACCGAACCCCGACAATAAAAATCCTAAATCAACTACGTCGAAAAACAAAAGCAAAAAGGATAAAAAGCATTGATGAGAGAAAATGTGTTCTCGAAGGCCCTTTGTAAAATAACTGTGTACCTTTAAGATGGTTGTAAAATATTAGTTTTCTATTCTAAAAATAAATTAATCGAGAAATTAGTTTTTAATAATCGATAACAATTTTTCTTTTTCAATTCTCCCCAAGCATTAAAGAAACGAAAATAAAGGGTTGAGGTAACGAGTAGCGAATAAACAAGACAGACGTAACGTTTTTTCGTTTTTATTATCATATATAGATCATATATTTTTTTTGAAAACACTTAATATAATGTACTTATAATTATATCGTAAATTGTTGGACATGCTGGTTGGGTCAAGAGTCATGACTCTATACGTGGAGCTTCCCAGTGTTTCATTAGTTTTGTTTTCTTTTAATTTAAACTTCTTCAAATATGAAAAATTCGAAAGTCCATAATTTAAAAGTCTTCCTAAATACTCCCCTCCAAATCGTGACTACGAATTTTTTTTTTTTTTTTACTCTTCGCTCTACATTTTTTTCTTAAACGCCACTTTTTTCATTTAATAATCCGCGCGGTATAATCGAAAGAGGCAATTGAAAATTCGTTCCTTTACATTCCGCCCCCCATCGACTCTCTTAATAATTAAAACGCGCGTGTAGTCGCGATTCAGAAATGAAAGACGCGCGATCGATCAGTCGCTCGATGTCTCATACTATTTTTTTTTTTTTTTTCAAATTTAGTCGCGTTCGACTCGTCGATCGCTCGCCGGATTAGAGTTTTTTTTATATACCAAAAGCATCGTTTACTCCACGCCGCAGCAATCAAGTGCTTAATTCATCCCTTATAATCTTCATCCCTCGCTTTCTCCTTTTTTTTATGAGTGTAATATTGACATCTGTATTAGCTTGACGAGCTCGCAATTATACTCAAGAAAAAATCGCACGCGCTTTCGTTATTTTTTTTTCTGCGGGCCTTACCTTTTTTTCATTTCGCTTCGAAACTATAAGGGTCGGTTTCTTTTATGCGACGCGATAATAGGGTAGTATATTGTTTTTTTTTTACAAAATTTTTTTTTTTTTAGTGTAGGCGCTATCGTCCCGTTGGTAACTTGCGCGCGTGCTTCGAAATAAATTTGAAATACTTTTTTTTTCATCGAATGTTAAGCGTAGGACTTGATAATATGGTATGTGCGTAAAATCAGCGAAATAAATATAGTACCGATAAGTAAGATCGGCGTTCTCTCTTGAATTACCTTTTTTTAGTGTTCTATTCTTACACCTTTTTTTATAAAAATAGCAAAAACGCGACATACGAAAAATAGCGACGACAAATTTTTTTCTCGTGAATTCTCGTCCACTTTTTTTCAGCGCAAAATAAGTTTAACACAGTCAGCTTTTTTTTTCATTTATAATGACACTAAACGATCGCGTCGCTCTCCGGATGCTCCCCTGCGAATCCACCAACCGTGCAATAATCAACGCATTACAATAGTTTCTTTTCTTTTCTTTTTTTTTATAAACGAATAGGAAAATTTACAGCACAACTTTTAGTAAATTTTACACTGAAAATTCGAGGATAATAATATTTGGTCGATCGATACTTAACTAATGAATAAAACTAAAAAATTTTCGTAAAATTTACTCAAAGTTTCCTCTCTCGAAGTGTAAAGAGGGGGAGAATTCGGAGCGCGACTTCGCGATAATAATTAACGACGAAAAAGCAGCGACAAATATTAAAGGTTTTCGTTTTCCCCTTTGTCCATCGCGAATAAAAGAAAAAACATCATACATGCGATTTCCATTCGACGAGTCGTCATCGAGTTTCATAGCTTTACGACATATAACAAACACATTACATTCAGCTTTCCCACTTTTCTCGAAATTTACCAACAGAGCGACAATTGGTCTGCGGAACTCTGCACTATAATAATAATCGCAAATATCTCTTATACATGGTTCACACACTGTATTTTTCATTTTTTTTTTTTTAAATCGTAATCTTATATCCATCGTCTGTATAATGATCCACAATGAAGGGTTCTTCGCCTTTCTTAATTCGTTCGTGTTTACGGGGGGATTGGGGATAGGGGGGAATGGTTCATTACTTCAAAATTTTTTCATGGTTTTTTTTTCTTTTTTAATGTTAATCATTTAATATCAGGCAAGTGATTTCTTTACCATTCAAGTACAGATATATTCAGTACGTCATAGCAAACATCGGTGACTATTTACAATAAATACAGTCAATTAGATATCATTATATATAAATAAAATATATGTATATGTGTTGTATGTCGTATCGTTTTTTAGTGTTTTTTTTATCATTTTTTTTATTCCATACTTATTTCTTCAAATAGGTTTTTTTTTCGTTACAGCAACACGTGACAGTAAACAATTAGATCAGCGGCGTAAAATAGCGTATGTCCTACCAAGGTAGTGGTCGTAGCTATACCAACGATAGCGGATTCTCTTTTTTTTCGCGGCTGCATCTCACATCCCTGGGTACGGGCGCGAAATCATCCGAGCCTCGCCCCGCCGTCCCACTAAAATCCCTCGTCGGCCTCCCGCTGCACTACGTTTTATAAATCCTTAATTACACTTTGATTTACTTGTCTTAATTCGAGCGCGCCGTTGGGCACATCTCACAGCTGCGCCCGGATGACGCGCTCGCTCACACACCTCGGATATAATAATGTACGTTTTTTTTGTTTATTTCGTTTAATTATATTTCTTATTTCTGCGACTCGCGGTAGTAAAAAGCTGGTGTAAAAAAAACGTTCCCTTGCCGTTAAAGCGCGTCGCGCTTATTTGTTAAGTTTATAACTCGGTGTGGTACCTATTTTTCCTCGTGTGTGTCTGAATGTTTAATAATCGTGTGAGTCTCTTAGCGAATTTTTTTTTATTATTAATGACGAGTACGGGGGATTTTATCCCTCTGAATTCATGATTTCTACTAATAGGAGATTCTTAGAGCTTTGGCGCCCTTTTTTTTATATACCTTCGATTTTTTTTTTAAAGCTACTTACGAGAAACTGGGGAACGGATTCGATTTCTTTATGAGTGTTCAAGTAGGAAACTCGAGAAAAGTTTTACCTTTTTCTTTTCTTTGAAGATTTATATACTCTTTTTTTTAGGTGCGAGACTGAGCTGACTTTATCGGTGATGAGTATTTTACACTAATTACATTTGGAAAATTTTCTTTTTTTTTATATAGTATACAGTTTGTTATACATTCGTTTTTTTTTTTTTTAAATAAGGTAGCCTTGAGCGACGTATTTGAAATGTGTATACAAAATTCGTAGGTGCGAAATTCGTTTAAATGTGGATTGAATTAGTTATATAATGAAAGAAAAAAACCGAATCCGGTCCGGGCTATATCAAAAACGATACGGACTTTCTTTTGAACGAAAAGAAGAGAGCGACAATATTCTTTTTCTTTCTTATTCTCATTTTCACCGAATAGTAGTCGAAAAAAGCGACCGAATCTTCCTTGTGTTCCATTCATTTTTTTTCTTATTTCGTTAAACTTCGTTTCGTTTTTTTTTCTCATAGAGACATTTTTTTCGCGCGCATTAAATTCTATGTTATAATCTGATTCTTTTCTTTTTTATTTTCATATCATTTTTATTAAAAAATAGTCGATTCAATTCAATAAGCATCGCGCAAGCCCGCGACGGTATTATGTTCGTGTACTTGTTTTTTTTTCCTTAAAGTTTCTTTACCCCCCTGCCCTATTTTTTTTATTTATAGAATACAATAATGTTTTTTTCGTTATCTTCCCTTCTTCTTTTTAAATATTATATACGTAATAAGGTGTGACGATGCGTGTTTAGATGATCACGACTCGAAACTGTGGCCCAATCGGAAGAAGCCAGCCGTTGAGCTACAGAATGGAATAAGTGTCAGTCTCAACACTCTCGAAGATTTTTTTATTTTTTACCTCATTATTATTCCTCTTTACCGTTTACATTTTTAAACTTTTTTCTTGTTTTCTTTTTTCTTAAATCTCCTTTTCTTCAAAAGATATTTTGTTTATTTCAAAGCTCGCTCACGCGTCTATAGTCTTAACGATTCATTTTCATTTTATACATCTATAGTAGCAATTTTTTTTTATCTAAACCAGACAGTAATATCGTTGTTCACTATCTAGCCGTAAGGACGCCACTATTATTTTATTCTTTTATTAATAATAATTTAATTTTTTTTCTCTCTTTCGCGCGACTAGTTCCCACTCACGCGTGCACGCACCCCTCGTCAAGCTTCCGTTAATATTTTTTTTTACTCGACTCACACGCTCTCGCTCGACCTTCGGCAGCGGTACAGTCACACTCGCATTTAATAAAACTAATGATCTGCAAAAAGGTTCCCTTTAATAGTTCGGTAGTTTGGGTTTGCACAGCGAACGAATATTCGAGAGGCGGACGCAGATGCGAAGTTGAAACTAAGAAGTGGCATGCTTGTTTTTTGTTCATGAATTTTTTTTTATATCTCATTTTATTTTCTCTTTACAGGATTCAAGTGTCTGAATAAAACGTGTTGTACTCGATAAATTACAATCGGAAAGAAAATTTACAGCTGGTTCATTTTTTTTTTTGTTGGTTCTTTACAGAATGACATCGATTTATTTCGTTTTTTGGTTTGTTCTCTTATTTTGTTTCTTTTATATTTTATACACATATATGGCACGTGGAAGAACCAAGGGATTCATCGCGTTAAGTCGACAATCTGAATCATAATTGACACGAGATATGACGTCTTGCTGTCGACGATTCAGTCAAAAAAGGAAACAATAAATTTCACGTCTTTTCTCTTTTATAAAAAGGACATCGTAAATAAATCGCGTATCGCATAAACATCAAAAATCGCTCAACTTGTTCTTCTTCTCCACCTCATCTTTTTTTTTCTTAAAAAATATCAATTGATACACGATAACTAATAAAAAATATACACTTCTCCTAGATATCTCTATAATTACATGTACATTTATTTCGACTTTCGTTCGTTTGTCTTGTGTCTTAACGAGTTAGATCCACCGCGTAACTTCGCTCCCCCATTTTTATATAAACGACCGGAGAATAAAACAGAAAGCCAAATGCAATACATTTACAACCTCGCGTTACGATAATGAAGTCGAATAGTCGCCGGATGATCGAACTCACAAAATAGTTCAGCTTCGAAAACTGCATGCGTCGTCCCGCTTTGACAGCCAATTATCGATAAATATACATAATAAAATACCCCCGAGTTTCTCGGATATATACGCAACATACTCATAGTAAGCACAGTTACGTTACGTGTATATAATAAGTCATTCTTATATCGACAATTAACGAATCTTTTTATTTTATTTTTCATTTAACTATCATATTTATTCGTAATGATGAATCACTCGCTCGCATACTAATGTCCTTTTCACTTCACGGCAAAATACTCGAACGTGGACGCTATTGATAGTGCCTAGGGTTTTACCGATTAACACATCACACTTGTGGCTTTTCATTCTCTTCTTTTTTATCTTTCTCTCTCTTTCTTTATTTTTTTCTCGCTCTCTCTTTCTCTCGATTAAAAAATACCTCTTCCCCCATTGCACCACGAAGAAAGCACCACCGCGGAGAAAACTGTCCCTTTCCGTGAGAACGAAGAGCGGGAAAAGGAGGATATCAATCGGCGCACAAGGAAAGATAAGACAAAATATAAGAGAAGGGTGTATACATAGAGAGGAAAGAAAAAAAACGCCACGTCCGCGAAGTGTGAGCTCGAGGGCGCGCTTCTGTTACATTTTTTTTATCCACGATTTCGGCGTGTATCCCTCGTTTAAAGCTATGTATTGACTAGGTTCATCCTTTCAACGACACGGCACTCGACGCGCACACTCCGCCGGAGAGCTCTGAGATCCGTCGACTCTCTCTCTCTCTCTCTCTCACTCTCGCTCTCCTTCTCATTCTCTCTCTCACTCGCGCTATCTCGGTCACACCCACCTAGTGTTCGAAGCGATAGCTTTGTTCCGAAACCACCCCCTTTTTTTCTCGATAAGTGTTAATAGTTACTAATGGCGAGTATCGAAATAAATATCTAAATCTCGATCGGCCGGCGCCCCGGTCAGTTCTACGAACTCCACAGTTTTTTCTACTCCTCTTCCTCTTTTCGTTTTCGATCCCTCTCTATCTCCATTCATTTATTCATATTTTCAAATTTCGCTTTCACCGAGAAACGTCCCAAGATCGCCACGTCTCCCGCTCCTAGTATTTGGCATCTTTCAAAATACACAAATAGACTTTGGTATAAAAGGTTTTGTTCAACGGATGATGGGCGCAGCTTAGCAGAACTTGTCGAGCCACCAGATGTTGCAGGCCGAGTTGGCCCGTCTCCGGCGCCGCTTCTTGCCGGCCCCAGCCTCCTGGTGGGTCTTGACAAACCTCACGTTGTAGGAGTCCTCGGCGAGCTCCGGATAGAGCTGGGCGTCGTGCACGTACTCGGCGTCGTAGTTGCTCGCGTGGCCGAGCTTCGCGATCTCCTCCTGCTCGGCGGTCGTCCACTCGACGCTCGTCGGCGTGTTCGCTTTGAGGGCCTCGTGCTCCCGGTGCCAGGCCTTGCGAATCGCGTTCACCTTGGCGTGGTGCAGCAGCCGCTCCCGCTCCTTCTCCACGCTCGTCCCGTAGCGCAGGTTGATCACGTAGCTGAGCCCGTGGATCTTGACGTCGATGTAGTCGCCGCCGCCGCCGCCGACGTCGTGCGACGTGGTGTTCACCTGGCCGCCCAGTCGGTTCAGCTGGCCCTGGTCCTCGCTCGCTCGCCACTTCTGCTCCTTCACAAAGTAGAACGCGTCCTGCTGCGAGCTGTGGACGACGAAGGTGAAGGGCAGGAAGTGCGACTCGTTGAACACCGTCGTGAAGACGTCCTTGTAGATGGAGTTGGCCGAGGGCACGCTGGAGACGACGGCCTGGCCACTCTTGGTGCGGGAGACCAGGATGCCCTTGCCGAAGGGAGGGTCGGAGGCGGCGCCGAGGCGACGGGGGATCAGCTCGGAGCTGTCCTTCTTGAGGGCGGAGCGAGGGGGCGCCGAGAGGCCGGACGCGTCGCTCGAGTGCCGCTGGTGGATGTAGGCGAGGAAGCCCGACTGCACGCCCAGGTTCGTCACGCTGTTCTTCTTGAAGATAGACGCGGTCGGCTCCAGGGATGGCGGCACTAAGCTGCTGGGCAGGCTGTCCGGGAACAACTGAGGCGCCAAGCTCTTCAAGTCGTAGCCCAGGTGTGACAGCCAGCTTGTGTGATCTGGAGGAGAAGATACACAGTCTCGTGTTATTAAACCCGTCGAATGTATCAATTTCTTTTGTAATTTTATGATTTACCTGTAGGAAGATTACTTTTCTCGGAGCGCCGCACGTCGATCGGGTCGTTACCGTTAAACCGGTATAGATGCAGGTGCGTAGGCTTCTGAAGCCTGTCCAGGACGTTCTCCCAAAGTGGCGACATCCACTGGCCAATCAGTGGGTCGTAAACTTTGCCATTCGGCATGTGAACCAGCGACGTTATCTGTAAATAAATCAGACGACATTCGTTAATCCCCCAAATGGGTAATCCGATAAAAAGTAACATGCACCTTGTCGTTTGCTTACCTGATCGAGTAGACCACCGCAGAAGTCGACTGGCAGGTAAAGATAAGGATTGGAGTCGTAAACGATATGGCCGTAGGGAGACCTCATAATCTCCCTGATGCCCTCGCCGTAATGATTAAATATCATGATGGGCGTGCCGCACTGATCCGTGGCGATGTAGTACTTGTTCCGGTATATCTGGGCGAACATTAGATGTCCCCTGTCGTCGTACACCAGCGACATGAGCTTACCATCCCTCGGACTGTAGATCTGATTGACCTCGTACGGCCTCTTCTGGTTGTTGTAGAAGAACTGAGTGACGTTGCCATAATTGTCTTTGCGCGCCGCAAGTCTGTCCAGGTGATCGTAGTAGTACCTGACGTCGAACCTGCCGCGCTTCGTGGCCCTCACCAGCAGGCCCTTGGCGTTGTAGCTGAACCTCTCCTCCCGTGCGTTCTGCACCACCAGTCCCCTGTTGTCGTACTTGTACAATCCTTCTCCAAACTTTATGATCCGGTCCATCGCATTGTACTCCATGGGTATGATGTTGCCCCGGTAGGTCAGCGACAGCATGTTGCCGTTCTGGTCGTACCGGAAGCCCCAGGGTTCTTGTGCCTCCACACCCGTTAGCTGGCCGTCCGAGTCCCACGTGTAGTTCTTAACATTGGTGTAGGTGTTGATGCCGACGTTGCGCGTGTAAGTGCGCGTCTGGTTGATGCGTCCGCGCGAGTCGTGGGTGAACTCCATGCGGAAGACCTCGATGTTGCGAATGGTGACGGTGATTTGAGTCTCGAGGAAGCGCATGTCGGTGGTGCGCGAGAAAACGGCCGTGTCGTCCTGCACCGTCGTCTCGTTCGGATGGGGCCTCAGCACCTTGAACTGGCCGATTTGCTCGAGGGTGCCGGTGCGTGGGCTGTACAGCATGGTGTGGGCGGGGAGGGTGAGCCCGCCGATCCTGCCCTGCACGGATGTCAGCCGAAAGTTGGAGTCGTAGTCGAAGGTGAACTTGGCGTTGCTCAGGCCGGTCTTGGCGCCAAAGTCGATGTGCTCCTCGACGAGGAGGCCGCCGCTGTACTGGTAGTCCCACTTGTACTCGACGTCGCGCTCCGAGTGGATCACCTCGGCGGGCAGGCCCATTTCTGTGTAGCGCATCTCGCTCTTGCCGTCGCCGTGGACGACTTCCGCCAGTTGACCGGACGTGTGGTAGCGGTAGACGATGCGGGCGCCGTCGCCGGGGAAGACGGTCTGCAGGATGTTGCCCTCGTGGCTGTAGTGCTGGAGGTAGGACCGGCCGTTGCTGCCGGGCGGGGTGTAGGTGACCCGGAGGAAGCCGAGGGAAGCCTGGCAGGAGAAGGAGTGCTTCGTGCGGGAGGGTAGTATGATATGCCTGAGGCCGCCGTCGTCGTCGTACTGCAGGGAGAACTCACGTCCGCTGGCCAGTGTGATCTTCGTCAGCATGTTGAGCTCGTTGTAGGCGTAGCTCTTGGTCCCGTCCTGGAGGTTGTGAATCTCGGAGAGCTGGCCGTTCCGGTCGTAGCCGTAAGACTCGTCGGAAGGACCCCACTTCCAGCGCTCGATGCGGTTGAACCGGTCGTAGCTGATGCTGAGGTTGTGCCCGTGTTCGTGAGGTTGCCAGAAGAGCGGCAGACCGGCGGGGTCGAAGGTAACGGTCAGCAGGGGATTGCGCATCTTGTCGTAGAAGGTCTCGCGGCTAAAGGCCTGTTCGAACTCGACGCTGACGATGCGCGACTCGTTCACCCAGATTTCGCGGTTGAGCGTCTGCTGCAGGTGGCTGACATCGCCCACGAGGTTGTACGACGTGGTCATGACGTTGGTGAGCTCGCCGAGCTGCATCGACTGGTAGCTCCACATGGGCAGCATCTCCGCCTCGACGGGCAGGGACGCCTTCAGCAGGGGATGCTTCGTCGTCGCCGCGCTTATTATGCGTCCGCCGCCCGGTAAGTTCACCTCCAGCGTGCTGTTTGTGAATGCCGTCGCTTTTTTCACCATCGAGCCTGCGCAGGAGAAAATGCCGGACAATAAGCCCGGGGCTGCCTTTAGTGCGCTGCACTCGCGGGGTTCTTTTTTCACGCTGCGAGGAGCGTCGAGAGAAGCCGAGTGGTTAGAATTTTCTCTTTCAGCGTGTACTCTAATTAGGCCATCGTGCGCCTTTTCATCGTTATTTTTATTTTTGCTGACCTATTCAATGTTATTTCGCGGTTCTACTTTTACCTACTGCTTTTCTTTCTTGTTTAATCTCATATGAAAATTTAAAGGAAAAATGTAAAAACTTTTGAACGTTTAAGAATACTTTGTCTGGATACTTTTTACTAAACTTTTTTTTTCATCATAACGAAGCTCCTCTAAGAGGAAGTAAAAATGTATAAAAATAAAATGGATAAATGAACTGCATATATTTTTTTACTGATAAATTTTATAAAACTTTGTCAATTTACATTTTTCAAATGATTTTTTAATAATTCAATAAAGCTAAAATCAATCACTTTGAAATTAAACTTAAACAGTCTGTGTTCGATCAAGTACGAATAAGGATTTAAAAACGGAAAGAGAATTTAGGTATCTTTTGTATAACAAAATTAAGAAACGCCTCTACGATCTCGCTAATGAGTCCACTCGACTGATTTCGAACGCGTAACACTCTCAAAGCATTCGTGAAAATGCACTCGGTCAAGAAGAGAAAACCCGACTAAAAGTGCACGTCCGGCAAAAACCCTTGAACCGTGAATGGTCCGTTGTGTGTAACGTACCGTCGGTAATGGTGAGCATCTTGAAGCGTTCGTTCGTCATCTTGAACTCCATGAATCGCTGCTTGTCGCCGCGCTTGAGGGCCTGAAGGGGCGCCGCCACCTTGACGCTGAGGCCCTCGTCGGTCGAGAGGTCCGACGTCAGCTTGACCTTCTCGCCCGTCGGCAGAATCACGTCCGTCACCCTGCCCAGGCCGTCGTAGTTGTAGATGTACGTCTCCCGGCCCTGTCGAGAAGAGCAATCGCGCGGCGGTTGAATAAACAACGGAAATATGGCAAATAATCCACGGCTGCTGGATAAGGGAAAAATGCTGGCTGTGCGGCCCGTCGTATTTTACTTTACGGTGTCGTAAATTTCGAGCGAAGGCGCGACCGCCTCGCGACGCCGCGAAGATAAGGAAATTTTTCAAATTCCCGGGGTAATGTATGTCGATGCCTTTTCCGACGTACTTTATTGGCTACGAATGCGACCGCGCGCGTCCAACTTATTGGATGATAAATTGGCGCCTTTCTGCGGTTCTGTGCGCCGCGGAGCTTATGAAAGGGAGCCCACCACGTCACGTCGAATTTTAATAAAGCCGCGCATTTCGTGTTTTACGTATAAGCCGCGAATTCAGAACTCTCGGATTAATAAGGTGGATTAAAAGCGCCGGCTCGGGTTGCCGCGAAAACCGAGCCGCTCGCTCGCGAAAGATTGATAAAAGCTGCATAATAAAGAAAGTAGGAGAGGCGAGCAAGACGAATCGCGGCGTAAGGCAAGCCGGCGAGGTTTCTTTTTCAAAGCGACTCGAGTTGCAGCGGATGCGCACGCAAATGGACCCGACGGAAGGCAGGAATTAAAGGACATAGAAATTTACCCCTGAGCGACTGGTGAGCAGGCCATTTTCACTGTCGTAGCCAAGGGTGATCTCGGCACGGCCCTTCTCGGAGAGGCGCTCCAGGAAGCCGACTCCCGATATCTTCAGCTCAGACTTGTGGTCCTGGGTGTTCTCGATCGAACTCACGGCGTTGCTGTAGTCGCGCAGGAATTGGATCTTGTTGCCCGCGCTGTCGGTCACCGTCGACAGCTTGCCGAACGACGTGTTTTTGCTGTATAGGAACGAGTAGCGAGTCTTGCCCGAAGTTAGGTCCTTTGTCGCCACGTGCTGACCGTATCTGAAGATTGAAAACATTTTTTTTTCCTTTATTTTTGGAAGATCATCAATGAGGTGGCCTTTTCTTTTAATAAAGCGAAGGAGGGAGCTAATTAGATTTTCCTGGATTTATTGATATTATCAAACGAAAGTAGAGCAAAGTCTGGGACAAATTTTGAAATTGACGCGCCAATTTACTTGAAAGATTGAGACGTCAAATTGGTAATTGTAAAGGACATGTAGGTCAGATACTTTTTCTAAATATGACGCACGAACTTTTTCCATCCGCTCAATATATCAGCGATAATCATTTCCAGGATAATTAAGTTAGCTGATTTTAGTTTATCTACTTATATAAGACTTTCTATTTTAAATTTTCATATTACTAAATGGCGCCAAAATTGAAAAATTAATTTCAATTTCCAATCAAGAAGGACAACTTACAAGAAAAATTATGAGTATAGTATAATAATTAATCATTAAGTCAATTATATCAGGTAGCCAAAGTGTTATTAACAGTGTCTTTGTTTTGATGAAAATAAAAGAAAATAAAAGAATTACTCTTATCAATATAGTACTGATTGAACGAAGCTCCTCACCTATTGAAGACGTAGACCTCATTGGACGGCGGGAATGGAATGTTGAACTCTCCACTGTCATCGTGATTAGGCAGATATGGCTGCAGCGCGAGAATATGAAGACTGCCCTGATCAGCCACGTGCAGAACGCCGTCGGGCGACACCGTCAGGGCCGAGATGGACGTGAACCTGGCGTTGCTGGACAGTAGCGTCTCGGTGCTGCTGGACTCGTCGGCGCAGGTGCAGCTACCGTCGGCGTCACCCGAGCTCGGCGTGGTGTTGTTGCACTCGCACTGCTCCTTCATATCCTCCCGCTGCTGGCCAGCGAAGTGCGACATCTTCCCGGCCGAGTCCACCACCCTAATAGTGTTCACCCTATGCGAGTCCCTCGCGGCGATGTACAGCTCTCCGTTCGGCGAGAAGGCCACCGCCAGCACCGAGCCCAGCACCTCGTCCTGCCTCTTGGTCGGCCCGACGGCGCTCGTCGCGTTGGAGCCGCTCTTCTGCAGCTCGGCGCCGCCGTTGGCGCAGTGCAGCGGCGTGCCCGCCACGACGCGCACCTTCAGGTCGCTCGTCAGCTTCAGCACCAGACGGTCGTCGATGAAGTGCAGCGAGCCGTCCAGGGGCGAGAGGCTCAGGCCCGTCGGCCACTGCAGCTGCGCCTGCTGCGCCGTGATGGCACCCACGCAAGGCGCCGGCGACCAGTGGTTGTGGTGGCCGTGGTGACCGACAAGAGTGTGAATTATGCCGTTCGGATCGACCGCCCGGATATTCGTGCCATCTGCTATATACATCGTTTTATCCGCCGCTATGACGATGCCTGTGAACAGAGCGCCGATGCCGCGAATTTTGAGATTAGCAGGCCGAGAGCACCAGTACGTCGAGGACGCGTCGCCCCAGATCGGCCGCTCCGCCGGAATTATGGGCCGCGCGTTACATACATGTAGACACGGGCGCACGGATGAGAGTCGGGATTACGTTTCATCGATCGGCGCCGCTCCGACCTTTTGTCCACGGGAAATTTCGCGAAAATTCAGGAGGAGGCGCTTTTTCAGGCTTTGCTATTCTTGGGATTTCTAATGCGATTCCTCGCCCCTTTCGTTTTTATACGGTGTTATATAAGCTCCTCTCGAGATTTATGCAGGCGAGTGGTCCATGTAAGTTCGAGTTTTATTTGTACGGATGCTTACGAGGTATACGCTTATGCGTAGCGCGAGAAGTAGAATTTCGCGCGGAGAGTCGGAAAACAAAGTTTAATTTTGAGCCCCGAAGTTTTTAGAATTTCGAAAGTAGCACAAACAAAGTAATTCGCGTGGAAGTGCAAATTACCTGTGTAATTATTAAGGGGACACGATTAATGCACTAACTAGTCAACATGAACAATTTAATCGAAACTCCAACAGTAAGTTCTAGAATAAACTAGATTACTTTTCCCCGATATTTTTG
The DNA here is from genome assembly GCA_035582955.1 of Sycophila texana. Lineage (NCBI taxonomy): Eukaryota > Metazoa > Arthropoda > Insecta > Hymenoptera > Eurytomidae > Sycophila > Sycophila texana. The sequence continues at coordinate 14,650,887 of JAWWEN010000020.1, read as the reverse complement.
AATAATAATTCATCAAGCTCAAACTCTTCGGCGCAGCCGGTCGATTTTCCTTTCAATGAAAGTCTCGTTTAGCCCGTGCCAAATTCGAAAATAAAATTCGCGAATTATGCAAAAGCCGCGCCGGTCAGATAAGCGCCCCGATCATGCAGACTTTAGGGTCGTGCAATTTGTATAGGATATATCGGGGAGCTCGTCCATCCGTGCACGAGTATCAAATCCTCGAAATCCGACTGGATCTCGGCTGTTATTTGCATACCTTTAGGATGCGCGAGCTTGGCCTTGTCGGCAGGTCCCTCGTCGCCGCAGTGGCCCTCGTCGCCGGGTATGCACCGCTCGCCGTTGCCCACCACCGACTCGATGTTTAGCAGCGGATCCTTCACGCCGCTCAGGGCCAGCGTCCTCAGAATCTGATGCTTCTCCGGGTCGCTGATGTACAGATGCCCGTCCGCCGGCGAAACGCACAGGTAATACTGATATGCCACTTGCGTCGCGCTAAATGTGATCAAACCAAAAAAATTATTGTAAATCACTTTTTTTTATATGTGTATATTTATACACTAGTCGCTCGTCATTCAATGAATAGAGGCATTCTATGAGCTGGGGATTTTAGCATTTAGCGTCGTCGGAAGTTAACGCCTCGCGTTTATTTCCAATCGGCCAATAAGTCGCTCGTGGATATCGGGAAGCGAATTACAGCTCGTCTGAAATTCAGATTGGCGATCCTTCGATATCCTGAAAGATGGATGGATCTCGCAGACGGAGAAAGGCGTTGAAAAATTAACGACGCTTCCCCGGCCCCGAAGGGGGTCGAATCCAAGCTTACGAACGAAGGAAAGAGAGGAGAGGAGAGCAGATTATATTGGAAGAGGAATAGCATCAGTTTACCTGAGCACGAGGACGGTGTAGACGTCACCGGTGGGCGTGATGCGCCTGACGAGGTTGAAGTCGCCGACGTAGATGCTGCCGTCGGGTCCGCTGGTGAGGGCCACGGGGGTCAGCAGATCGGCCGCCTTGGCGAGGCCGTCGAAGTTCTGGCCGACGAGGTTGCGACGTTGGCCGGTGCCCATGGCGACGTTCACCTTGCGGGGGTACTGCTTGAAGTGGAGGGTGGAGCCGTCGCCCTTCTGCAGGATGCCCTCGTGGAAGTTGTAGTGGTGGTGGATGTCGAGGCCCCAGCCGCCCACGTCGGAGATGTCGACGTCGAAACCCTGGAGGGTGGCCGTCTGGGTCTCCCAGATGACGTTGGGGCAGCTGGAGTACTGGTAGCCGATGGAGATGCGGGCCTGTGCGATGCCGTAGACCTTCTGCTTGTAGACGTTGCGCTTGTTCCAGGCGAAGGTGTGGCTGAGGTTGGGATCCGCCTCGTAGGTCTTGGTGTGCACCGAGCCCTCGATCTCGACGTGCACGTGGACGTGCGTCAGCGATTTGGGGATGAATGGGCCGGTGAGCTGCATTTTGACGGCCGACAGGTAGCCGGCTGCTTGGCTGCTGCGGTACATCAGGTGTAGGTTCGAGCCTGGGATGGCTATGCTCTCCTGGACGATCTGCGGATGTCGAGTCACGCGGTGTTTTGTTATTTTGTTTGAACGAGGACACATATCCTTCGCGTTGCATAATAATAAACTTGGTTGATTTTATTATGGAGGATATTTTTGAATCTAGGGCATAATATTTATTTTCTCGATATGGGCTATTTTCGAAACGAAGCTTGCTCTTTGAGCTGATCTTGTAATTTACATTATTCAAAGCGACTTGGAAGTGACTTGCGATTTAAGAAAAAAAATAGAGTACGCTATTGCAGAAATAGCACACTTTTATCGCTTCGTATAAGTGGAAAAGATAAATTAATCACGTGAGAATTGTAAAATTTTGAGCGCGAATTCGAGGAAACTATTTTGAGCACGCGTTTCTGGGAGAGCAGCGAGTTTGACACGTAATTTCCATTATAGCAATTTAATCAGCCATTAATATTAATAAAAATTCTTATAAAAGCAGCGAGAATTGTGGAAAAAACAACTATACCGCGAGAAGCTCAAATATTTTTAGCCTCAAAGTCAAACAAAAGCAACGCCGAGATGGAGCACTCTTGCAGGCGATAAATTTCGAATTCTCCCCCGATCGAAATCTCGCGGCGCGGGATTAATTGACTCTCGAAAATAAAATTTGAAATACCAACACGCCGAGCCTGCAACGCGTCGGGGCCGACGAAAAAAATCGGGCCAGAAGCCGCATTATTATGCAAGTAGCTTATCAGACCTTCGCCGCGACCGTATAAAGGCCATTAATCTTCGCGAAAAGTGTTATTGTACCCTAGAAAAAAAAGGAGAGTGGCGTGGACAAAAAAAAAAGAAAATAAAAAAGTAAAAAAGAAGAAAAACGAGGACTAGACGCCAGTCGACGAACCTGAGTTTCGGCGAACACAAGACTTTTCCCTGGCAGGCCTCCAACCTTTTCTGGCATCCATGTGCCGACGATTATTGGACGAAGAGTTTCGTGATCGTGCTCCATGCAGGGCCCGTACTCATCGAACAAATTCGCCGAGAAGCCCGGAAAACCTACGGTGAAACTTTGCGTTTTTATCCGGCGCGAATTAATGCGCGCCGCACTCGTCTCTGCTCCCGCGTGGGGGAGGCCAGCGAGTTCGATGAATTCCCGCTTGAAGGAGGATAAAAAAAGGAAACCGAAGACAGAAGAAGGAGTAGCAGAGGCGGGGAAAACTGGATGGGACTTTGCGCGAGCAAACGGGAAAACAAGGGGGGCTTCTCATTGGGAAAGGGAAACAAGAGCGGTGCGCGCTTCCGCCGTTTATTTGCTTTCAATTATAGCGACGGCATTCGCCCATTTCTTCGCGCAATCATCGAACTCGGTGATCCCCTGGAAAATTGCTGGGCCGCACCGCCAGCTTATGATTTTCCGCGGGAGTCGAGCCGCGCGCTGCTGCTGATGGCGAACTTGAATCTCTCTCTTTTTTTTTTTTTATTTACCGATGGCCGGACTGGGTGGCTGATTAATCGATTTGAAGGAGTCGCCCTCCTCGGCGATCGCCAACACCACCGGCGGCAGCACCACGATCTGATTCCAGGGCACGAAAACCGTCGTTTTCATTCCCCTGAAGGGGCTCCTTTGGAATTGCAGAGTCACCGCGCCTCCGCCGTTCACGAGGATGTCGAACCTATTACAAGTTTAATTAACCGTTCAGAGACACGTTCTCTCACTCACTCTCCACCCCTTTTTTTTCCTTTCTCTGGCTCTCGCCCATCTCTGTCGCGCTCCATTCTCGCTACCAACTCGCTCGCTCGCTTTAAAACGGACTGTTTAATAAAGCTCATTTTCAAGAGAATAAATTGCTTCGTTTCCGCGGGGTGCTGAATAATGAAAAAAAAATTTTTTTTATGCCGCTGCATCGTTTTTTTCACCGCTTTCAATATAGTCATTAAACGAAAGTAAGTCGTGGCGTTGTATCATTATTTCAAGATTATGTCGAAGCTCGAACTAAATATAATTGCAGCGTTAGTGCATCGAATTACTCTGGGGAGAAAGAAAAAATTTTTAAATAAGCTCGGGCTTTTTTTTGGAGCTTGCTGATTTTACTACGAGTTCGATTAAAATTTTAACGAGGCTTGGAAAAAAACTGCGCCACTAAACTCATATTGTAAACTAATTTGCAAAAAAAAAAAAAATAAAATAAAAAAATAAATAAATAAACTCGAAGAAATTATCGACGTTAAAAAGCTTCGAAAGTATGGAGCTTTACGTTCGATTCGGCGAGCGGCTAAACTTTGCACTCGACTTCGGTAACAAACGTAAACTTTCGATTCAATAAAAAAAAAGACGAGAAAGAAAATTTTCTCGCGTTCGATCTGAAAAAGCCTCGGCGCATCCGATTCCCGGCTAATTTTTCAAAATAAATAGCGAGCGAGCGTACAGTGCATCCGTCCTTCCATCGCACGTCACATTACAGCGATTAATTGATGTCACTTACCATCCTCCGGCCCGGGTAAGAGTGAATCCGAATTTCGGGTCTTTGTCAATGGCAATCCTGACGCCCATTATCCCAAGTCCCTGCTCGGTTACGACTTGGCCCCGCATCACCGCAACACGTCTGTTACAAATTGCAAATATGACGCTCCGCAGCCAGACCGCCGCGATCCTCTGATCGTCGAGGCACAGCCGACCGCGAACCACCTCGCGGGCCAACCCACCCCTCTGGCCGTCCCTTCCCCTCCTCCTCGTCGTCGTCGCAGCGACGGACGACAGAAAAAAGGGACTGTATGCGTACCCAAAAAAAGAACGAAGGGAAGGAGAGCAAAATAAAAGCGAGGAGGGTACATGGGCGACGAAAAAAAAAATTGAAAAAAAAAGAAGGGCCAGTGGGGAGTTGACGCGGCTCGGCAGTTCGCAGTTAACAACCCATCGTGAGGAGGTCCTCGGTCTCCGTCGGGCGGGCGAGCGCGCGCGGGGCCGCGAGCGGGCCGATCGATTCGAGGGTGGAAGCTTCGGGGCGGCGGCGTCGGCTGGTGAGCGGCGAGTCCTCTCTGGCGCTGTCCGCTGCGGGAATGTTAAAAGCCCGATGTCTGCGACGGTTCCGTGCGCTGCCTCTCCTCGGTGCTGCGGCCCCCTCCCGTCGAATCGAGCGTCGCCGCGGACCCCCGCGCTCGCACACATCCTCCACGGAGGACCTCCTTTTTTCACTGCTGGGTGGCTCTCTCTCTTTACTTTTTTTTTTTTTGCTTACTTATATATGATATATAATAAGAACGAAAGTACTACATTGTTACTTCGAGGCGAAATTTAATGAGGTAGAACTCATGCATATTTATAATCATGTCATTGTAAATAGGTGTAGACGTGTGTTTTGAGTATAGCGTTTTTTTGGTGAGTGTGAGTGTGTGTGAGTGTGCGTGAGCGCGTGTAGCTGTGGAGGAGGAATGACATAAGTGAGTCGATGCAATGTCTATTTATTTTTATATCCAAGCCTGGCACTCGTACGTCGAGATGCGATTCATTATTTTATTTTTTTTTTTAAATGCCGAAAAAATTATCTGAATTGTACCGACGGAAGGTCGTTTCTGTAGAATTATTTTTTTTTCGTTTTAATTTGCACTTCGGCTTGTATCAAAAAGGAGTCTGTACTGAACATTGTTTATCCCATCGTTTGAACATTGCACGTAAAAGCAAAGGTGGTGAACTGTTAGCGAACGGAAAAAAAGTGAGGAAGATAATAAACGTGGTTAGCGCGCTCGGGATAATACATTACTCGCGGTGTAATTTAAAGTCGAGGCAAAAACACTTTTTTTTTGTTACTGTTCTTCTATCCTTCTCTTCTTTTTCCATTTTATAATCCAACCCAGAATTTTACGCGTTCGACCGTCGCGCGAACGTGTATACGTAGCGGCGTTCCATTTTTTGTCTCGCTTAACGATGAAAGTAATAAGTAAATAAATTATAAGTAATGGGGAAACATTCAATTGTTAATGAGATTTCGCCGAGACGAGCATGGCGTCAACTCCGCCTCGCGCAGGAAATATGAATTTCAAAGCGATTAGTTATAACATGACACGTGATTTGCGATAATCATCTCGGCTTGTTAACGCGTCTCATTTTTTACAGCTTTATCAAGATCGTGTAAATTCCTTCTCTCTTTTTTTTTTCACGGAGGGCACCAACGGCTTCGTTCGCGCTGCAGAAATTATGACTATCGTAAGCAAGTGAACGTAATTTTTCGGTCGAATCGAGCTTTAGTTTTTTTTCCCCCTCGAGAAACTAGACTGCTGCGAAATTCACCGCTGTAAATTGAACGTTTCCCCTGTTTCCTCGAAACGAAGAAATAATTATCTAAAGTAAGCGATAATGAGAGAAAAAAAATAAGAACGAATTATAAAGTAATCTAAGTAGTTTGTACAATAAAAATTACGGCGCAACTGCGAAAATGTTAATGAAGTACAGCATCGCAAAAAAATAAACTCGCATTACTGATGCTCGCATAATATTTCTGTTGTTACAAAAGAAACATTTTGCAATGGTCAACGAGGTTAACGTGTACGCTAAAAATTGCTCCCGCTTAAATGTGGCAATTACACTAAAATGCCTTTTATCTATCATTACGTTGCCGCTAATGACTAATTTAAGAGTTAAAAAAAAACGAAAAAGAAACTATAAAATGCTTGCGCTGTCGACAAAATCGTTAATGTAAAATAAAACTGACCTACCTTGGATCAACCTTTTCTTTTGCTTATAGCTCTTTTTACGAGATACCAATTTTATCGGAGATCGAAATGTTCGTTCATCGCAACGATCCGTGCAGTTTTCGCCCAGCAGTTGAATTTATATCATCTTCACGCAAAATGTAATCTCGCTGGGCGAGCAAAATTTTTTTTTCATAGCCAATAACAAATGTTTCTTTTCATAATAACAGTTAAACATTATACTCGCTTATATATATATCTTCGTTACCATTATACTCTACTTCCTTTATGGAGCATGCAAAACGTCGCTGCGCAGCGATTTTACTTCCTTAACACTTCTCGCACGTGTACGGCTTGAACTTAAGTATAACTTTGAAAAAAAAGTTAACGAAAAAAAAAATACGATACAAATAAATTCTGACTAATATCTCTCGTTACTATTGCTATCCCTGCAGCTCGTACGGCGTGGCGAAGACGAGAGGTTTTCGGTTTCGGTATAAGCTTCTTTTCGAGCCTTCAAAGCTTCATCTCTATTTTTCAAATATATACAAGAATCGCGCGAGAGTCTTCCACCGACAAGCTATCAATATACCGTTCTTTTCTCGTCTCCTTTCATTTTGATCTCTCTTAATCTTTCCTTATCTGTCAAAGAGATGTATCATGATACATCTCTTACCGTCCCTTTTTCCCTCTCCTTCCTCTCCTCGTGTACGTCTATACATCTTTCTCTCTTTCCCGTCTCTACATCTCTATACGTCCGTCCGTTTCTCCTTTAAACTTTGCCTTCGTCCTTATATTTTTTTTATACGCTCGATCCTCTATTCTCTCATTCTCCGGTGTATAGATATATATATATCTCCGGCTCGAGGTGTCGAGAAAAGTTTTCGCTTTAATCAAGTGTCGAACTGGACCTCGGTATGACGGACGTCTCGGGGTTAGGGCGAAGCTTGCGGAATAATTGTTTAGACCAGGAGTTGGATAAGTCGGGAATTATAGACGAGACACAGGGATGGATTGCGGGTAGTTCCGTTTTTTTTTTTTTTTTGTTTCCATTGGCTTTTTTTCAGCGTTTGGAGGGGTAGTGGTCAACGGGATGGTTGAGAGAGGCACATTTTTCAGACGCAGACAAGGGGTGGGGATTTTTACGGGACTTCCGGGCGATAGTCGTGTGTCGGCTAATCTGACACAGTCCTCTTTCTTTTTATTTATTATTATTAATTGCATTAATGCTTGAAAATCCTGCTGCAAAATTTATCATTTATCATCTCAAAACTTTTTAAAATTTTTATTTAGCAAATTTTTGTTTTAATAACTTATATTCCTTTTTTTTAACATTTTTGTTTTGTTTTGTAATCTGATTTGAATAACACAAAAAACAAAGTAAAATGGTGATCGTTTTTTAGACTGTAACTTCTGTTGGTTGTTTATCACGACTCGGAGTCGCGGCTTCATCGATTTGCGATAAATAATACACAGGTGTTGTGTGAGTAATGAAAAAAAAAACGAGAGAGAAAAAAAAGGGTAGATAAACAAAAAGATATACACGCTTTAGGACGGTCACTGACTGCTGTTCAGACAAATGGGACTTCAACACGTTTTGCATTTTGACAATAGGTGACATGTATACGTGAGTGCAAGCCTGGCATTAAAACGAACACAAGCCTGATTCAAAATGTATGCAGATCGTCGTTTTATGGCATGTAGGCATATATTGTGATAAACAGGACTTATTTAAACGTATTTACTAAATGGCAAGAAGACAAGACATAACAAAACAACAATCTGACGACATACCACAGATAATATTAACAATAGGATTTAGGGTTTTATTTATTGCGTGATACATGACTTATGTTTTGTATATAACGTGACACTAGTAGCTGATACTTGACCCACACTGATGTACGCGTTATAAGCTTCAGAAAAAGAAATGCATTTATTTATTTTTTTACGTCTCAATAAAATAAATGTTTCCCGAGGCGATGTGAAGTAAATGATGTAGAAGAAGATAAGTGATAAATGGTATCAACGTGAATCAAGTATCGTATGAGAGAGAACATAAAGAAAAGGAATAAAGGACAGGTATACGATTAACAAGCAGATATGACTTATTATGAAACATAACAACGCACAATGTGATGAAGGTAATGAGAAAAAAGGAACGTAAGCAACGCGCGTCGCGGAAAGTACGACTCCTTACAAGAGATATTTTACTTTAAAAAAAAAGTACGTGTGTTGTAGCAAAAGTCAGTTAATCAGAAAAATCAATTCGATGCGCGGAGCCGCAGTGGCTCCTTTTCAATCTCGCGCTCTTTACTTTTGCGGGAATATACTTTCTATCGACGGGGCTTGCTTACGTTTGATAATCTGAAACGAAAAGGAAACATTTCCCTCTTGGGGAGGGAAATCAAAGCAAGAGAAACTGAACAGAACCGAGCGAACAAAGAAACAAAAGAGAAAGTACTTTTTTCTTTTTTTTTCTGTACTTTTGTAAAAAAAAAGAAGAAGAAGAAGAAAACAGAAAAGGGTGATGTGACGAAACAGAAAATGAATTGTGAATGCGTGGCAAGTTTATAGAACGTAAATTGAATGAAATAAACAAGGTAATTGAGAAATTAAAAGAAGAGACAACATAACGTACATAAAGAAAATACATAATGTATAAATGAGAAACGAGCGACGAGCAAATTGATGATTTTTTTTAATTCATTTTTTTTTTTTTTTTTGGATATAAACGATTAGCGAGAGAGCTGAGCTGCAACTTACCGCGGTTCAAAGGAACTCCAGAACGCACTACGTGTGGGAGAAAACCAACGAGAAGAAAGGGCGTTACCACGGTCACAGAACCCACGTTTCGCGATCCCGAGCCACTCTGCAGCCGACCCCTTATGTCTTTTTTTGTACATCTTTTTTTTATTCAACATTATCAGTATTATTCCGTTGTTTGCGTGGGCGGGCAGTTTAACGGACAAGGCGCGTGGAAGGAAAAAGTTTCGCGGAGTCGGAGCGGCAGGTTGGCTCAGGATCAAAAAATACAGAAACATTAGACGTAGACACACACACTGAAATAAATCAAGAGCACTCGTATGGCATTCGCGCTGCTGGCCCAGTCACCCCCATGAACACACGCACTCACAGACGCACACAAACATTTAGAGTGGTTTGACGTGTATGACGGACACAAGTTGGAAATTACACAACATAGACGGTGGGAGCTTGTGATCGTTATTAACATACGTCGGTCATTTATTTATTTTTTTTTTTGGCACATTTACTTTGGTCTTTCTTTTGTTAAACGGACACTTTGATTTTAGTTGATTCTAAGAAGCTTTTTGAGCCTCTCCTATTTAAAGAGATACTTGGAAAGTATTTATCTAGTTTCTTTTATTTTTACTTTATAAATGGAGTACATTTTAAAATTAAAATTTGCTCCCACTGGAAACTAAAAATGTTCAGTTTGAATGCGAAAGATAAATTAAGCTCAAATTTAGATAGACTAACTTTAGGATGAAAATTTAGAATAACTAAACTATTGATTCTGATTTAACATTAGTAATGATTTTTTTTACAAAATTATCTCATATAGACAAACGGTGAAAATGTGGACAAGCGTGTTGAGGATGTGAAAGCGCAATTCGAAATCTTTACATTAAAACACCATAAATACCTTATTAAAACCATATCGTCAACATCGAACGCAGAAAGATCGCTATTTTATCCCGAAAAAAAGTGATAAAAGAAACGATAGTCACCCTTAACTTTACGAAAAACGAACCCCCGTCGTCAAGGTTAACAAGGACGCTCATTTTCGGCAAACGACGTCTCCCATAATAAAAAAGAAGCGTCCGTCCACCCAACCAAAAAAACGAAGCACAGTATTCCCCGAAAGTTATCGATACTCGAGTATAAATGGCACGGATTCTGAGAATCTCCCGATCGACTTTCACATCCCCCGATCCGCGCGAAAAAGAGACAATACAGGGGAGTCTAATACCATACGTTAGCACATGAAATAAACAAACGCAAGATAGAACGGAAAACGAGAGAAAACCGCGGAGGGAGCCTGGGCATGACCTTCGTTGTTGTTTTTTTTTCTTTTTTCCTTTTCTTCGTTTTATGGTCTCAGATAAATAAACTCGTCGAGGCGGTCGCGCCGGGCCCTAATAAAGCCGCGCGCCCCCGTAAAAATAATCTCGGACGAGCCCGGACGGGCAATAACGAGGACCGGCTTCCGCGCGCCGGGACCGACGGTCTTAGGAAGCGCGCTCACCCGCGGCGACGCGAGCCCCGCGACTAATACCCCGGCCGTCCTGTTATTACGGAAGTGCGGGCTACTCCCTATACCCCTTCTGTATGTACTGTGCGCCCCGTACGTGGGATACACTCGGGGGCTTCGAGGACGTATGGAATTTAATGCGACGTGTAATTGCCTTTTCTTCTTCTTTTTTTTTCGTTATATACACTCGTTTACTTTTATTTTTAGCCAACGCTGGAAATTGCGCGTCGCGCGAACAAATCCGCGCGACTCTTTTTGCGGTTTTATACGTCGTGCCGGTTAAAGTGCTACTGAGCGGAAAATTTTGTTAATTTTTTCTTTTCATTTGCTGGATAATTTAATGAACTCGCGCGGTGTTTGACAATTTAAGCTCCCGAACGTTGCTTCGTGTAACGAAGTTTGTCGCATAATTTTATCATTTGTGGGTCTTAAGTAATTGACAGCTAACGATTGAATTGATAAAATTCCGACAGTTCAACGTTGAACGGACGCGTTACTTTATTAATCAGTAATATTTGAATATTTAACTTGACACAGATAGGAAAATCAATCAATACGGGCACGACTATAGTTCGCGTGTCCTTAATTCTGCCCTCTCGCTCAGCGACACTTTCAACAAATTAAAGTCAAACCAGTGGCTCAAATTGCCGAAAATTCGCGCGCGTTGTTAACAAATTGTTATATAAAACAAAGGGAAATGAAAAACAAATGAAAATAAAAAAAACGCAAATAGACGTGGAATATCGAAGGTCCGATAGTTTCCGAATTGATCATCGACGAAGCCATGGAACAATGGCGGGGCTCGCGAACTGGAAGCGCAGCTCGCCGATGAATTTTGCGAAAGCAAACAGCGGCCGGGGCTCCCTGCGGCGGCGCACCCTCGGCAAACAAATGAGGAATTAACCGTTTAGACGCGTACAGTACCCGCGGCGTCTTAATAAAGTTGGCGGGCACAAGGGGCCCGCATCGGGCGGCGCGTCAACGAATTTCAAACTTGTGTCAACCATACGATGCTCATATACGATGTTATGCCTCGGCGGTATAGTATTATAGTCCGGACGGATCGCGACACCGCGCTCACCACGGCCGGCGTCGGGGTCCGCCGACTGCGTCGTTTCTTTTGATTTTTTTTCTTTTTTTTTCTTTGTTTATTGCTAGACATATACTTTTTAAACTGATGCATAAATATATACCATGTACGATTAGAAGTATGCTTTTCTTTCGTTTCTTGCTTTTTCATGCACGGAGTGCTTTCGTAATTTTTTTTTTTTATATATACGTTTTTTGAGATTATTCTTTTTGTTTTTGCTATTCTGATTGGTATCTAGGCGGAGCTTCGAGCGGAAACTAGAGCAGGTGCGTGTTTCGTTTTTCTGTTTTTCCAAGTAGCGCGAAAAATTTATTTTTTTCAAACGAAAATAAATGTGCAATTCTTTTTTTAGTTGGAGCGTTCCTCTCAAAAAGCTCTGGCGAGGAGCGAATTAATATTTGCTTTTTATTTAAGCGCGAAACACAAAGTAATCGACACTTCTATGTTGGTGGCGAAAATTCTGATCTTTCGTTTTACGTTCGTACGTGATGTTGGAAGCAGGGCGAAGCTTTCGCCATTGACTTTTTTCACATGCTGCGTTTTTTTCGAAATTAAGCAGTTCACGTAAAAATAAAGTGGAAAAATTTACTCGACTATTTGGAAAGTCTAATTAAACGTTTTGACGCGTATTTTATTCTCGGCGGAACTAGAAATCAAACTATTTTAGCGGCAAGCGGAAAAAATTCCTTGGTCGAAATTTCAGAATAGTTTCGGCACGAAGCCCCGTCAGATACTTTAGTGCTCTAGCAGCGTTTGTGATGCTTGTGACGTTGTTTAACGTACATACACTTTGGTAAGTAAATTTTAGGCAACTCTCAAAGCTTCGAATTGTCAAGAAATTTTTTTTTATACGATATCCAAAAAAAGTTCTACATTAATTTTTCAGCCGAATTAGTATAAAGAAAGCGACTCTAAATTTAAAAACAAAAAAATTAATACAGTTGCCACAACTGAATTTAACTGATTACTGTACCAAATTTAGTTTGCAATAAAAAAATCTAAATTTTTTTTTTTAATTTAAAAAAAGAAACACAAAGATTCTTCAATTATTTATTACAGTCCCGCTAGTCAGCCACTTTTGGCTTAGATGAGAGGGGCTTGAGGTTTGAGGGTCAGGTGGGTTATACACAAAAGAGCAACACTAGATAGACAACGAACACGAACCCCGCGAACACCAGAGGCACTTTGAGAATTTTGCAACTTCTCACACCTCGTGTAAGCGCCGGATGATGAAACGAACTTTCCGCTCTTCTGACTTTGGCTCGCGCTCGAAGCCTCTAAACATTTTTACTAATTGAACACATACCAAAAAAAAGTAGCACGTAAACCGCCAGTTTCAACGAAAACAAAATTATATACTCTTCCACATTAAACTCACCGACGCGCGTTAACGGCAAATGAAAAAAAAAGAGGGTCGGTCGGATTCCAGAAGACCGCGGTGGTCGTTAAAGCGGTCCATAATTGCGATCAAACAAATTTTACGCGCACTGAAGGAATGCGCCGCCGTCCCCGAGGGCAGAAGTTGAAGAGTCTCGGGTAATTCCGTCGTGGAGCCGCGCGAATTTTAGCGAGTCTGCGAGCGTCGACGACGAGCCTCGGCCGGACACGTCCACCCTCGGGGGGCGGCCGCGGGAAACGGGCGAAGGCAAATAGCGCGAGAGACCGGCGGCGCGCTCCTTTGATCGGCGCGCTTCCGAGGTGATTTCAGTGCTTCTGGCATTCGTGGGAGGGTAAGAAGGGGGAGAGGTGATACACAGGGAACGGAGGAAGGCTCAAAGAGGGCTCTCTTTCTTTTTTTTTCTTGCGCTCTCCTCCTCGTCTGGGGTCGATCCGAAGATACCACCCCATCTTTGGCTTCTTGCTTCTCTCTTTTATTTTTCATTTCTTTTTTTTTTTTTTAATTTCGTTATTCCGCCGTCCTGTTTCTTTTTTTCCTCAGCGCAAGGTCGACGTTCTTATGTAGCTTTTTTTTTCTTTTTGTATCTGGCGTATGCTAAATCCCTCCACTTTGCATTTAATGAAACGCAGATATCGGGGAGGGACTTGTATATATATGTTTCTCCTTTCGCGTTCGCTTTTCAAGATTATACTTTTTTTTTTTTGTTTCTTCCTCTGGCATCCTAATACTCGCGTCTCTTTCTCTCTCATTCTTACTCTCGTCCGCGCAGCCTCCGTGAAGAGACGCTGAGAGGCTGCTTTAATCATTCACCGTTTTCGCGACGATGGTCGATCTCCGCGCATCTCGCGACCGAGTGAAAACCACCCCCGCCGCACGAAAATTATTTTCACCGATTCCTTAAAAAAAAAAAAAAAAAGATTCCCCTTAAAAGGTTCTTGAAGCGCGTCTCCGCGATAAACTGCGTTCAATTGGAGGTAAAGAAAACGAGAAATTTCGAAAAGTCGTTATTTCAACGATGCAACGGGAGACGACGCCGGGATCGACCATCTCGCCGAGCAAGACACCACCGTGAAAAGTGCATGCAACGACATCCTCGGGTGCCTCGAGCTCCACGCCTCGCGTATCTCATCCGCGCAGCGTATACGCGAAGGCTGGGGGAGAGTAAAGCATGAAGAAGAAAAAAAAAAGAAGAGAGAAAAGACTGGAGGCAGAGAGGCAAGAGGCGCCTTGTACTTCCTCGGCTCCTCTCCCCTCGCCCCAACCCTTATCTCTCTTATACATTCTTTTCCTTAATTTTACTTTCCGACTACTGGAACTCGAGACTTTGATTAAAATTTCTCCTTTCTTTCCGTCCCGACCCCACCTACCCCCTGTGCCCCCCCCCTCCGCTCCTCCCGCCGTGTCTGTTTGCGAATAAACCCGCATAGTTCGGATTAATTTAATAAATGCGCAAACGTCGGACGGCGGGGGAGGGGAGTAAGGGCGGGAGGGAGGGGGGATAAGGGCGAAGCAGGAGGTCTCGTCCGGGACGACGGACGCGTATATAGCGAGGCACGCTCGGCTTAAATTTACGAGGAAAGAGAGAGCGTGATCGGGCGGCACCCCCTTACCTCTCGCTGTACTCGTCGATGCGGGCGTAGCTCTGCACGCTGTCCTCCTCGATGAGGAACTTGACTCGCTGGAAGAAGGTCGCGGTGACACTTGGCGGCTGCTTGCGCAGCAGCACCTCCACCGGGTCCTTGCTCGCAATGCACATCAGGTGGTCTGCGCATACTGGCCTCAGGCAGCAGTCGCTGTCCGCGCAATCCTTCGTACCGTCTGATGATCAACGCGAAATTACGTTAGTTTATGTGCCTTTCTATTTTATTTTTTTGCTTATTTTTTAAGCCACTTTCGATGTCGACTCGCACCTTGCAATTTTTCTGCTTTCTTTTCAGCATATAGAATAGAGTGGAATACATTTTCTTGTTTTCTTTTAGAGAATAGAATAAAATAGAATAGATTTTCTTGTTTTTTTTTAAATAGAATAGAATAGAATAGAATCGATTTATTTTATTTTTTTTTTGTTTAGCATAGATACAAGATTTTACTATTCGTATTTAATGAAAGGCGTTTTTATTTTAAATGGAATTTTTCTTCAATTTGCTAAACTAAATTTGATGTAGGATGCATAACTCAAATGACTTGGTGGATTTATTAAATTATTCTAGGAATGGGAAATTTAAGCAGGATGAATTCTTCGCGAAGAAATATTTCGCATTCTCTTTATTTATACGAACGATCAATCTGTGAGTGGAAAGTAAAAAAAGCGCTATGGAGACGCCGCGCGTCGAATCGAGCAGTCACGAACAAAGCATTCGTTATCCCGAGTTTAATTGATTAATTTCTAGTCTCACGCTGCGAGGGGATTAAGTTAAACGATAATTTACGATTTCCCGCTTAGAAAATTGTAAAGGCTTGCATCAGTGGTAAATCGGACCAGTCCCCTCTTTTATTGTTTTTATAAATCATTGTATACATATACTGTTTTATCGGGGATGTAACAGTCGAGTACTTACGACTCGACTGAAGTATACGTTTATTGCGCGCGCTACAGTTTTTTACTTCTTTTTTTTTTATAACAACAATATGTGTACCGAGAACTGGAGTTTTTGACATGTTCGACGGCCATTATTGTATTTGAATATCGCAATATTGACATCTATGAAGTGAATAGTTTCAATTGTCGAAAGGCCATTCGCGCTCACGAAATAAAATGTTGATATTATTTTTTCGTTGCCACCGATGTGTCAGCCCTCGATGGCTTTATGCTCACTCGAGTGCGGAGAGCTGGCCAGTTTTATGCTGCGCCGGCAGCCGCTGTAATAAACACGACTGATCAATTTTAATCAGAGCTCGGACGCAATCGAATCCCGGGTAAATCTACAGTTTCAAAAACTATACAAATACGCCGAAATGAACATTACAAACGAGGCGAGTATAATCCATCGAATTCAAAAGCAGTCCGAAATATACGCAAATCGAAAATTGGATACTAAGTTATCGATGCGAGCAGTTATTAAACATCAAAATAAATTCCAATCCAATAACATATTAAATTAACTCGCGGCAGTTCAGACTGTGCCTGTATGTGTAATTCGTCGAAAATTTTTCAGCGCGAATATAATCGGCCTGCAGACCCGAGCTCGCGGCTCCTGAAGTATTTTAACGACGCCGGGGCGCCTCGCGTAAACAATATATCTTATGTGAATAAAAAAAAAATTTACTCGTGGACCGCGGCACGCGATGAATCAAAAGTTTCGCCAACTCGGTATCAATTTTCACCAGGATAAAAAGGGACGAAAAAAAAGGACGCGGAAAAACACACCTAATGAACGAGTGCCTGGAAGGACTTTGCGCGTAAAAAAAGCAGGAATCGCGCGACTCCTGAACAATTTTAAATTCATTAAACAAACTAATTGGATGCGGCCTCGATTCAGAAAACTCGTTTTCCTTTCTGAAAACAACAAAAAAAGCTAATAAAATATAAAAAAATAACTAGGCGCGGCCGTGTTAATTTCCCGTATGTAGTGAATAAATAAGGACGGCGAGAGAAGCAGCATAAAGGATTTTTAAGAACAGTGGCGGCATGTTTGCGGGCTACTAAGAATCAAAGTAGTAACAATATGATATTGGTTACACCTAGCCCGTGGCCTACAGCGAGAGCAGCGAGGAGGTCAGTCGGCTGGAGCCGAGGACCGAGAGCAGTCGTGGCCTGCCAATATATTAGAGATTGATTATAATACTTTACTTAAAGAAAGATTTGCCTAATTGTACTCAATAAATATACAAATCAGACTAAGGAAATAGTGTACCATTATTTCCCTTACACGTATTACGAAATTGAACTCTCTAAAGTTGAATTAGTGAAAAAGCACTAATTCATAGTGACTATGCACTAATTTGAATAGTGCAAAGTGCTCCACTATGAATAAGTGGAAATCTTCTATTTGAAATAGTGAATAATTATTAATTTCCACTAATAAAACTACGTAGAAATTTTTTTTACTATTTCAGTTAGTGATATTCTACTAATTGATAGTGAATTTTAATAATTGATTAGTGGAAAATCTGTTCACTAAAAAAATTAGTGGAATTTCCATTAATTAAACTTTAGAGAGAAGTTACCGGCGATGCAAAAAAAAAGAGGAAAAATAGCGCTCGATTGCTTCCGCGCGACTGCTTGCGCTGAAATTATAAACATGGAAGCGCGCGCGACGAGGGGAGGGAAAAAAAAAGTCGCCCTCGGAGACAGGGTTATATACCGCGGGTATATAGGGTGTACAAGGGCGGCGACATCGAAGCTCGAGCGAGCAATTTATTTTATTATCTCTCACCGCCGTCGTTGTCGACTTCGTCGTCGCACTCCATTTCCAGGGGTATGCTGCAGTCCCGGCCGGCCCAGCCGGGCACGCACTCGCAGCTGGACTCGCCGCCGACGGGGGTGCACGAGCCGTGGCCGCTGCACTTGTTCTCGCAGCCCGCTGAAAGGAAAATTTACGCGGCCCCGTTCAGCGCTTGCTCCCGTTTATCGTTTCACTTTGCAAAGTGCATTGCGTGTGTATAGGGTTGGCTCTACGGTCGATCTCCCTCTCTCTCTATCTTTTTTTTTTGCGCTCTTTCCGAAGGCTTCGGGAAAGTGCCATTTCGGTCGTTTCGTTCTTTTTTTTTGTTCGCCTTGGGGTGAGGAGAAAGGGGGATCGGAGAGGCGCGGGTTTTCCAAAATATTGCCTTTTTGAGGTTTCCCCGAGTGAACGGTGTGCGCATTAAATGTTACAAAGAGTTAGAGAGATCCGCGTTTCGACGAAAGGAAGCTTATATGGTATCTTTTTGATCTGGATACACAGATTTTTTGCAGCTCGCGGAATAAATGTAATTTATATTACGGTCAAAGGAATGTTATAGGTTTTGAATAATTTCTGTACGGTTGTAAAATGAAATTGAATTTTGATCCTTGCTTGCACATCCAATTATTTATTTTCATACTGCGCACGACTTTTATTAAACGTACAATATCTGCTTAAAAGCGTTGGGTGAAATCGGCTTTTGCGATAGCTTTATTAAAAAAAAAAAAAAAAAAAAAAAAAAAAATAGAGAGGCAATAAATGATTGTGCCCGTTTCATTTCATTGCTCTCGAATTATAAATACTGATGGTCTTTCCAAATCTCACTATTTTTAATGGAATTCGTGTTAAGCTTGCGCCGTGCGCTTGGGTAACGCTCGGACTTACGTAAGGTGCAGTGCTTTCCGTTCCATCCCTGACTGCACACGCAAGTTCCGTTTTTACACTCGCCGTGCTCGGCACAGCGTGGGTCGCACGGCTTCTGGTCGCAGTTCTTTCCTGTCCAATTGTCCTGGCATCTGAAACGTTTAATTTCACGGTTACGCTTTTTTTCTTTCTTCTTTTGTTTTAATCACTTAGAGACGAGAGAACTCGATCCGCGATTTACATGGATGGACAGGTGAGAGAAAATTTAATTGAGCTTTCAACGTCTTCATTTGACGGCCGAAATTAAATGAATTTTTGAGAATTTTAATATATTCAATCAAGCGTAATGAAAAATTAATTGATCCATTTTCTCTTTATTTCAAGAAAAAAAAATAAATAATAAAAAGAATTTTTGAAAAGGTTAATTATTATTCTTTTTAAATCAAGCATTATTTTAAATATATTATCGATTCCTTTTATCTGTCTATAATATCGTTACTGTCAATTTTAAAATTCTATTCAATGGAATCTTCCAGATATTCTAGAATCAGTTAAAACCTTCAGATTCACCCTTCGGAAATTAAATTTCATTTTGTTAAAAAATTCATCTGTATTATTCATTGATTATTAAGAGACTTTTCCAGTATAAAATTTAAACAGATTATCCAAAGACAATTTTCATCAAATAAGTAAATACCTCTATTAAGGAAAAATCAATACCTTGAACAAATAAAATATTTCTTAAGCTCGCAAAAGAAATACGAAATTGTATAATATAAAAAGTAAGCCAACAGGAGACCTACTTGCAAAGTCCATTCTCGCAAGTTCCGTGAGGTCCGCAGTCGAGTCCACAGCTGGGCTGCGAACAGTCGACGCCGGTCCAGTGCTCCTCGCATACGCAGGCGGCGGTCTCGAGGTCGTAAGTGCCGTGGTCCGAGCATCCCGGCAGGCACTGGTATACCTGCTGGTCCACCTGGTCGCAGCGCTCGCCCTGCCAGCCCGCCTTGCAGTAGCACTTGCCCGCCACGCAGGCACCGTGACCACCGCAATTCGGATCCGGGCAATCCGCTGGAAAATTTGCATTGATCGTGATTACCGTCGATTAGGGGCAATTTCTTCTCTCTTAAAGAGGGGACCAATCATTCCGGGGAAATGCGCGGACTGTGACTTCGGGGATTCTCAGGGCGCAAGTTTTGTAGAACCAATTGGTCTTTTATCCCATTTGTCGTCGATCTCGCGAGGTGGATCTTTCGAGAGGGTGATTTGATAATTCGAGGAGATAAGGGAGGATTATTCCGGGGGTAGATTCTCGCGAGAGCATTTGATATTTATTCGAAATGAGGTCGTATGAAAAATTCGATTCTCAATATTGCAAATGGCGTTTTGATAAGTCTAATTGCATTGTTACTGCCGACGGACTCCTCGAATTTCGTCCATCAAATTACACGACGCGCGAGATAACTGCGAAGTTCCCGGAGGATCGATTGCTCGTTCATGTATATTTCAGTTTGATATTTTCAGAAGTCGGTCTGTTCGAAATCACTTTTGTTCCAACTAACAATCGAAACTTCCTACTCTTCGCCGAGTCTCCCAGAATGTACCTACAGTAATAGATGTGTACTATTATAACGTAACTTTCAAAAAATCTGAGAGGAAGAAAAAATAAAGATGACGTTTTATTTATGTTGAAAATAAAGTTATTTAAGTAATGTCTACTAAAATTGCCTGTTCGATTAAATACATTTACAGACTGTGCATGACGCTACTTTCTAAATATGAATAAGTGAAATGCATTTAGAAAAAATGATCCTGCAATTATTCTACGTGATAAAGCTTTCACTTATTTGAAACGAATTTCTCTTATTCATATTTAGAGAGTTATTAAAAAAATGCCTTACATTTTTTACGTGAACTAAGTATATATCGACGGCTGAGCGGAAAAAGGGACTAACTCAAAAACCGTTTCAATAAGGGTCCGTTTAAGAATGTCATATTTTCAATTTTTCAAATTTTTTAAATTCAAGAGTATATATATACCCACATATATCGCGCAGGGCTGCCACTACAAAATTAAAAAAAAAGGCATTTGAGTTAGTCCCTTCTTGGATTGGCTTTTGAGTTAGTCCCTTATTGAAACGGCTTTTGAGTTAGTCCCT
Organism: Sycophila texana; assembly: GCA_035582955.1. Lineage (NCBI taxonomy): Eukaryota > Metazoa > Arthropoda > Insecta > Hymenoptera > Eurytomidae > Sycophila > Sycophila texana. The sequence goes on along the minus strand of JAWWEN010000020.1, from coordinate 14,630,532 downwards.
TATTGAATCGGCTTTTGAGTTAGTCCCTTATTGAATCGGCTTTTGAGTTAGCCCCTTATTGAAACGGCTTTTGAGTTAGTCCCTTATTGAACCGGCTTTTGAGTTAGTCCCTTATTGAAACGGCTTTTGAGTTAGTCTCTTCTTCCGCTCAGCCGTCGAGATACACTCGAAATTCGATGGCAAAAGAAAAGTCAATCAATCGCACCGCTATAACGCGAAACAATTACAAAATTATAGTCGCTTGTTCCGGCGCAATTTAATCAACGGCCAATTATAAATGGGGCGAGTGTAACAATGGTTTTATTACGTTATTTCAATTAAGTTCATATTTGTTAATGCGAAATGTTGATTAACCGCACGGGCAAAGTTCCCCATAAAGCGATGGCATCGTAATATTATTCATACTATTGCGAATTGAACGGAAACAATCGCCGCGCAAATCCCGCCATCAAATGCAAAACGAAAAGCATCCGTCATACTTCCATTAACGAAAGAACAACATTGACAAAGGCAATCGAATATTTTGCAATGAGCAATCGCGCCTCATACATACAGAACGAATTGACCCGGCCCGCTAAAATTTTATATTCATCCCCAGGCTCGCTTCTATGAAGCAGTAAAATGCCTTTCAAATGAGCTCGTGCCATTTTAGTTTTATTACTTTGCAAAGTATTGTTCCCGACTCATTCGATGTATTTATAATAAGAATTTCGTGTAATTCTTTTAGCATTCCATTTGCACTTTTTTACTCGCTCCTTGATCTTTCTTCGGGGGAGTGTAAGCAGAAGGGGAATCACTTATACTGAATTACGAGAATGTAGATAAAGGAACTCTTGTCTAAAAAGAAAAATGAGTTATAGAAATAGAGAATAGGAAATTTACTTTTTCCGTGCATCAATAGAGTTTTCGAAGAAAGCATTGGCATTGATATCAAAATACGTCGTAAAAAATAGTTTCTTTTACAGAGAAAGCCTCTTCTTTCCGAAGGGCTCTTAAACGAATTCTGGTGTGAAAATATATTTTGGATATTTACCTCGAAAATCTCTCGATGTACATTGAACACCCGTTCACTCAGTGGCTTAAGCGAAGAATTTTCTTATATTCTATGCGTCTGCTTCTCATCTGAATACACTAACCCCCAGTCTTTACGTATAGAACCTCCATATATTTTCCGACCTAGTCTCGCAATAATGAATTTGCTTGTCTCTTTTTTTTTCTTGTCTAGACGTTGAAAGGTATTTTTCTTACCCGACAGTACACATGCACTCGATGTTTTCGCATTTGCCGCACTTATAGCTCCTTTAATAATCCACGATTTTTCGTCGCTCCCAAAAATAAAGTCATTCAACCTCCAGAATATTTCCCGAATTGTTATCTTGCAAACCTTTGGACAAAATCGACGATATGCAATAAAAAGGACATTTCGTACAAAAGCATCACAGTATAGGGGTGGTCGACTGCTCGATGGGGCGCGCGCGCGTTCGAGGGGTGAATCGATGATGGGCCGAGGCGTGGAAATCATCGGCGACAAAACTCAATTATCCCGTCAATCGAGCCATAAAATAAGTGGCCGAGTCATGGCCCACTCCCGGCGAATCCGAAAGAGCCCGGCCGCAAATCGGCTCGCGCCTCCTCTTCGACGTGCGCGCGCGCGCGCAACTCTTAGCCGCATTAATAATCGGTGAATTAGTATGCATGGGACGACGCGTCCCAATTTATGCGCGAGCGGCCCCCGGGAGCGAGGAAAAAAAGGGCCGTTTCCCCATTAAACGGACGCCCGAGGGAGGGAAAGGAAAACTCCCCCCTCCGTACGAGTAGTCCACGCGCATCCCCGGATAAATTATAATCGTCGTGGGGATGGGCCGAGGCGCACACTTGGTGGCTGTACGCTTCGTATAATAATACTTACGCTCGGAGCAGAAGTCGCCCTTCCAGCCGGGCTTGCAGACGCAGGAGCCGCGCACGCATTGTCCGTGCAGATTGCAGTTGGGGACCTGGCAGTCGCCGAGCGGAATGTCGCACTCCGCGCCCTTCCAGCCGTCCTCGCAGTGGCACATGCCGCCCCCGTATTGTCCGTGGTTCGAGCACAGCACCGGGCAGACGCTCTTGCTGCAGTCCGCGCCCTGCAACGCACACAGACACGAGCGACGCTCGTCAGCGGCTGATCGATACGCTATGTATGTATATATTGCGAAAACTACGATGGCCGAGGGGTTAAATCAAAGGCGGACGACGCCGGTGAAGGGGGCCGGGGCGTATATTGCGCCCGTGGTGTCTTATTCGGAAAAACAGGTTGCCGCTTATAGGACGGACCCGCTCCCTCTTTTTCCTAAACTCTATTTTCTAGGCTTAAGCAGCTCCCTTTGTGTGTGGGGAGCTCTTTAAAAAAAGGACGTCGGATTAGGGAAACGACCTTTCGATGGCTCTCGACTTTCCGACGTTCGATAGATTATTATAATTTTTTTTTTTTAATAAAATCGATTGAATTGTTTTGTGTAAATAATTTTTTGAAAAAGTCAATAATTTTTTTTTGTTATTGTTAATGCTTTTTTAATCGCTTATAAAAACTAGTTCAGAGAATCACTCGTATATTTCATGTAAATATTTAATTTATTAAGTAACGCCAAATATTAACAAAAAACAGGATGTTGACAAGTCAATTGATAAACGTGATAGTCCAGTCAGCTGAAGTTCATTCACCTACCGAACAGGAAGGAATTGCTCGCAGCTGTCGAGTTAATACAATTTTTTTTCCTCGTCAGCTGAAATTGAGGTTGTTTTTCTACACGTGCAATGATTGATTTGGGCGATCGATCGATATACGAAAAAAATTTCACTGGTTTCAATTTTTCTGCATGTAAACGACCCTTACACAAATAGTGCCTCCATAAAAAAAATTCTTAACTGTAGATAGTAAAACTACAAAAAGCTATTAAAAAAAAAATAAAAAAAAGCGAAATAAAAACCGTTCGTTTTATTACGCTTATATTTGAGAGGAAACTGTCGATTCTTGGCTGCCCTCACGCGACTTTTTGATCTCACTTTCCCGCCCCAGTTCCGGGCCCAGTTACCTAGCCCCGGGGACAACATTTCTAATGGAGGCTGAATGACCGGGGCACGAATGTTTGGCAGCGATGTTGCCGGAAAACACGCGACTCGCCCCCGCCGTCTCGTCAGCGCATACCGTACGATTCCCTCCTACACCTATATATATACACTATAAACACGTGTGCGTCCTTTATATACAAACGTGCGTCGCGCGGGATGAGGTGGTGGAAAGAAAAAAAAAATTTCGTCTCTCACCCGAGTTAATGGTTAAAGGTCCGCGGCACGTGAGCTTGTAAATTCGACCGTTCGCGTATTAGGCGACGTATTTTTATGGGCAACGTGACGGAATAGATTACAACCCCCCATCCCCTCGCTGCGCGCTTATTACGTCGCACACGAATCGCTGCCATCGCGCGCGATAAAGAAAATTTCGACGGAATTATGTATGTACGCTTATTTGCTCGTTCGGAATAAATTAGCGCGCGGATATTAGCATAAGTCGTATACGATGCGACGGGATAAGGCGAAAAATTGGGTCGGAGAAGTTTTCGGAGCCCCGACCGCTGTATTATTTATATCGCGGCGACTACGCCCCGCGGGGTAATGCTTCCCTCTCGCTCGCGCCGAGGGCTCAATGAGAAGTCAATTAAATCGGCGCCCTGGCGCAAACAAAAGCCCTTTAAAATTCCGCTCTATAACCCGATGGATTAGCGAAGTGCAGGATTGTCTGCGCGAAAGCGATTAAAGATATTTCCATACTTAATGCGATTAAGATAATAATTTTAGGATAATAGGCTTTGAAGCGCGCACGCATACACGCGCTCACCTGGGTATATGTATTATCTAGCCCGCGGCCTACATCGGCAGGAGGGTAAGAGGACGTCCCTTATATTTCGTAATAGTTTTCCCAGAGTCGGCCGAAAATAGCAGTGGATCGATAAATTATAATCTCCCTCGATGACTTCGGGGCGCCTCCTTCCGGGCGCAAAATTTTCCCGTGAGAAAACACACACAAAGTTGGATGCGAGAGCGCGACGCGCGCGCGGCCCTCCCTCATTGATTTTCGCGAAAAAGTCGGAGAGAGGAGGCCGCTTTTACGAGGCAACTTCGTGGCTCGAGCACAAAGTGCCTCCGACCACCCTCGCCCTCCCGGCGGCCGCACGCTTGGAATTACGGGGCTTTGGCTTTTTCGAAAATTCCGCGCGATACATCGTTCCACGCCCGCCGCCGCGGAGTTACCGTCAAAACTCGCGCGCAAGTCGAGCTTCTTTATTGCTTCGTTTGGCTATTGCGCCGCTACGGTTATTTCGGTCTTTCTTATCACTCTGCCGCTTCCTTTTTTTTTTTACTTTTTTTTTTAACTTTGCCGAAGTTCACTGTTCCGCGCGGCTTTTAGCGCGAAACGAATGAGATTGAAAAGAGCGTTATCTCGCTCCAATTTACGCGGCTAAGTGAATTAAAATTAACGGGAATTTCTAATAAAAGAAAAAGGTATACGGCAAACTCGCGATCTTGCGGATAGAGGCGTTCTTTTTATCAACGCATTCGACGTAAAATTGGCTCACAAAAAATTTAATTGAATTAGCACCTCTCGCATAAATTTCCATAGATTAAATCTCCGCGCTCGCTCTGAGCACCCTCTCATATTTTACACGATTTAAAAATAAAATGTAAAAATATCTCGCGCGTAAACTCCGCACATCCGATAACGCACGTGTAAACAATTTCGCAATTTAAACTACATGCTTGAGCCATTTACCGCGATATCTATCGTATTTATTTTATCTAAAAAAAAAACGAAAAAAAGAAGATAAAAAACACCACCGCCTACTTAAATTTGTCTCGTAAAAAAACGAGAGGCTGTAAAAAAAAAAACAGGCTAACAAGATCCCGAGCGTACACCCTTAATTGCAACACGGCCGGCCTGTCCCCGAAATCAGACGCGTGAAATTGAAAGTCACCGGCTCGGCGCCTCAATTATAAAGAGTGAAGTGCGTGCGCCGCGTCGAGTTCCCCATACATATCCAACGTCGAATCGACGGCCGGTGAGCTCGCGGCCGCCGCGAATAATTAAGATAATAGCCCGAGCTCCCTTCCCCCGCGGGCGCACGCGCTTATCAAGATCGTGAATTTGGGTCACGTCATTTTCCACGTGAAGCGTGGCGCTCGTGAGTGGGAGCTCGCCGGGAAAGCCGTCGCGAGCGCTTATCGCCACCCCCGCACGGCGATGAGAGCCACTTCCTCCCTGTTCCCTCTCCCCCTGCGCGTTTCCGCTCTTTTACGCGCGATCGACCTTGCGAATGATAATTAGCGCCGACGGGGAGATCGCCCGGCCTGGAGAGACACTAAACGACGGTTATTGGCTATTTTATTTTTCTATTACTGCAGCCGGACCGGCGCGCAGTATCTGGACTTTATCGTGCGTGCTCCCGAGCGACAGTGTGTCCCTCCTCCCTTTTATGGAGGGAGGATCGTCGATTAGCTCAGAAGGTTTTCTTTATTTCGCCGCGGAGATCTGTCCGTAATAAATGTCGCGGAGGGAGGGAGGGGGCTGGTTTATGTCGAGCTTCCTTTTACTTTATTGCGCCGGATGAGTTAACAATGTTGAAAAGTCGAGGGGCGGGCTTTAATAATGAACGCTCCGCAAATGGATCGTCTAGTGCTATTGGTTTTCTAAGCGTTTGAGGATTATCGCTTAAAAGACACACTATCTTTGTAAAAAGGGTCAATTCCTGCATATTGCAGCGTAAAGCTTTTATCGTCAGTGCATCCAATATATGACAGAAAATAGCTGCAATTGAAAATTATGCATCGCATTAATCGGGGGCTTATTAACAGTTTGATGCAGTCGCGTGTGTTTTAATCGAGTGACGTTCGAGTTTATTACATTTCAAAATCCGTCCAACTGATAAGCATCAATTTCATTTCTACGTCGGTGTTTTTACTTATTTTTTCCTTTTATTTTTATATATACCTACAAATTACAATTTATTTTTATTTTACACTGAGAGAAAGGTTTCAGTAAAAATTATTATGCTGTTCTGAAACGCAGGGACAGACTCGAAAAATAAAATGTTACTAGAATGTTTAGTAAAATTTGCTAGACTTACAGTAATTTTTAGTATAAGTATTATAACAAATTTTAGTATACTCTAACAGATTTTACTAAACTTTCTAGTAAAATTTTTTATTTGAGTCTGTCCCCGAATTTCGAAACAGTATAGTAATTTCTACTAAAATATTTCTCCCAGTGTACTATACGTATTTATTGCTAAAAAAAATTACGCCGTTTAATCACAATAGGCGTTTACCTCTCTGCAATTCGAGAAGCCAAGAAGGAAGCCACTATTTCATGGCACTCCGGAATAGGAAAGGCGAGAGTAGACATCTCCATAACGCCATGGATGGGAGAAGGGCGCGTATAGTCGTCTTTGGCGGGCGATAACGAAATTGCCGGCGAACTTTTAGCGTCTTCTTAGCGCGCTTCTTTCCAATTCCTCGTCGCCCAGCACTTTCGGTTATTTCAGCGCGACGCGATAAAAGAGCGATAAAAGCACTCCGCCATTGATACCCCGCCCCCATCGCCACCAGCCGCCTCCCTCCTCTCGCCTCTGTCCTCCTCCGCGAATTAAATAAGGCAACGTCGCGGCAGGGGTATAATCCGCAAAGAATTTTTTTTCCCTACCTATGCGCGGCTTTAATTCCGCTTTGCATATCCCCGGTAAATCGGGACGTCCGGAATTATTAAAAATGCCGGGGAAATATTTTCGCGCTGCGGTCAGCGTGCATCCCTCGCTTTTCGCTCCCTTCCTATTCTTCTTCCTCCTTTTTTTTCGCCATTTTCCGCCGCGATTTTCTCGCTCGCGGCCGCAACGCTCTCCTGCCCGTGTTACTCTTTTTTTGTTCTCTTCGTACCCAACGCGGTGCGGCCGCGCGAACGTCGTATTTACACGGCGACGAGGTACTCCCGTGGCTTTCTCCTTTATTATCCGACCGCTGCGAGATGGCCGGCCGATGCGGGGCGAAAGAACAGTGAAAGAAAATAAGACGAAAAAAGAATTGAGCGTAATGATCTTAATCATTCAGTCGTGAGTCTTGTTTGACGCGGCGCGCTGAAATTTCGCATTAATATTCGCGCGCGGGGTAAAAATAGCGGGGCTGCTCGTGCAGTAGCGCAATAACGGAGCGAGAGACTTTCGACGGTGAAAAAGTTCGAGCGATTAAAAATTTATTTAGAAAAAAAATTAGCTCGAAGCATTTTCTATGCGCGCGACGTCAACTAAATTTCTCCGAAAATTCTACGACTCGTTTAACTCCCGTGGCGGGCGCCTATTTTATTATATATATCTTTCGGGGCGGGGGCTATCACGCGTGTAAGTGACGGGGAGGTAAAAGAGGAGTGCACGGTATCAGCCGCTCTTTCATGCCGCGGCGGAGAGAAGAAAAAAAGAGCCGAGGCCAAACGAATGAGACACTTTGAAATTTAGCGGCCTTTTTGCCGACGGCCGATCGAACAAAGAAATTCGGAATTAACGCGCGTGTATAGACGGTCGCGCCGCGCGAACCGCCGGACTTTTTGTTCAAAAAAAAAAAAAAAGTACGCAGCGGGGAGTAATTAGCAGGCGCGCAAGCTTGTAACTCGCGCGAACACGTTCGACGCCCGCGCCACGTTTTCCATTAAAGTGCGCCTCCGCCCTCCTATTTTTTTTTTGTGTCGTGCAAATCCGTAACAACGCAATTTTTAATTAAGCTTCGATGTTTCCCAAAGGGAGCGGGGATGAAAAAAAAGCGCAGAAGCGGGCGGAGAAGGAGTGAGAAGCGCGACGGTGCGCGAGCGCGCGCATTCTAAAAACAAGCTGGTGGAAGCCGCGCGACAGAACGAGCTAGACAGAGAGGGAAACGGCCATTTCACGCTCCGAAATATGACGTGAAAAGGATCTCGCATCCCCCTTTTGTCCGACGCGGCGTCCATTATAATGTAACATTTTGTGCGCGAGCGCGGCGTCGCCGCTAATTTTTTTGCTCGCGCCGCTACGGAGGGGGGTGCTGGATGAGAGAGAAAAAAAGTGAGAACGCGCGGGGCGAACGAAGGAAGCACTCCGGGAGAAAGGAAAAACGATAGAGACTGGCGGGAAAAAAGAGCGAGACACGCCGACGATGGGGGAAAAAGATCAGGGGGTGGTATAGTAGGTACGGTGGAAACGTTGGGGATGAGGAAACAGAGAAAATGAAAAAAAAAGAAGAGAACCCAGCAGTCCCAGGTCCATTCGCGAGATCGACGGGCAGAATCGGCCGGAGACGATGTATGACGGACGGCGGGGTGCGTGCAAAGTTGAGTGCGGAGATTTCTATCGAAAGTGACGCGCGCGAGCGAGAGAAAGGAACTCGCCATGCGGGAAGGCGACGGCCGCAGCTCAAACAGCAGAGTGAAACGCTCGGTGCGCGCGAAATAAAAGCGAGAAAAAAAAAGAAAGAAAGAGAAACGAGTGGACACGGAGACGAAGGGGTTGAGGCTCGCGCGCGTGCACAAAGAAGCGAAAAATAAAGCGAACGACGAAATCGAATGAAAGCTCGCTGCGGCGGTGAGTCGAGGGGGTAGGTGGGGTGGCATTTAGTTTGCACTGGGCGCCGATATATCGAGCATATGTAGCGGCTAGAGGCCGCACGCACCGTATTATGTGCCGTCCGCACGTGTGCGTGTAAGTAATGAACATATGTCGGCTCTGTTTAGAGTTTCGGTACGTGCCGCGCGCGCGTTATGTATTCATGTATACGCGGTGTATGTGGGGTGGGCGGAAGGGCGGGGGGCGCGAAAATCCCCCGCGCGCGTCGCGAAATTCTCGGTGTGTGAAATAAGCCGGCCGACACTTTACAGAATTGAGATGACAGCTGTCGAAGTGACTTCTGATAAGACAAATAGACGATAAATTTATACGGCGGTGGTGGGGGGCTACACGGGGCGACAGTCCGCCGGGAAATTACGCCGAGCGGGTACAGCGTCGGGGCCACCCCCACGGGTGGAGGAGAGCACTCCTCTATACGTGTACCGTGTGCTCGTGTCTCGAGAGCTCCTGGAGCTTTCTTCGCGCGAATTTATTTATTGCAAAGTTGGCGCGCGCAAGCTCGTAACGTCCACCTCGTTGATTTATTCATTTTCGGAAAAGTCGCCGGGGTGTATCGCTCTCGGGCTTTTTCATCCCGGTCGAGCTGCCGCGTCTCCCTTTTCCTCGCTCCATCTCGCTCCGGCGCGGCGGCCGAGAGAGCTTCGGGCTCGTTGCGCGCGGCTGACCGCGTTTCGCCATTATGCCGGCAGATTGATCTCATAAATAAATATTGGATTACTCGAATGTCGAATGTATGCGAAATGTAATGACTTTTTCCCGGCTCATTGTTTTAGAAATGTACTCGGGAGGTCATTTAAAAATTTACATTTCGCGTTTGATTTTTTTTTTTGCGCCGTCCCTTCTATCCCCCCCCACCTTTTAAATGGGCGCGATATGCAGTTGTTCCATTACATTGGGACGGCGAATAAAACTGACAGTTTTACTGGATTAAGAGGGAGAAATAAAATGTTTTATCCAATTTTTATTTTTACATTCATATCAAGCGCGATTCTTTTCAATTATGAAAGCATTCCGCTTGTTTTAATTCGAATGCATTTTTCAAAAGTAATCGCGACCGGCGAATTCGAGAGTATCGATAAATGTCTATTGCATCACGGCCGAAATAAAATTTGATATCTTTAAAAAATTCAACAGCACCGCCGCACCCTGCAAAGGAAATATCTTCAATAACCATCGAAGATGCTTAAAGGACGATTCAATAATTCCATGAATAGCTGAAAAGTGTGAATCGCCGATAAGGAATCGTTAAAAATGTATGAATCACCAATGTAAGAGCCCCGCGGTACAAAAATCTCGAAGGAGGAAAAGAAACACGCCCCGGCGACAAATCGACATCCCGTGTACCTCGGGCGCGCGAGATAAACGGACACCACGACGGCCAGCCCCGGTGATAAATAAGACCGAGCCGCGCTCACCTCGAGATCATTAATAAGAATACCGCATAAATGCGTAGGCAGCCGTTAGCGTCGTCCGCCCCCTCCGGCCTTGGGACAGTAAAAGAAAGCACTCCGCGCGACTTGAGCGGGAGACTACTCGCCTAAATTAAAGGGATAATTCAGTGGTAGTGGTAACGTCTCGTTCGCGTGGGATGGGGATTGCGGGGCGGAGGGGAGGGGAGACACAAGTCGTCGGGCTCGCGATAATGGAAAATTTAAAAGCCTCCCGTCAAACGCAGCGAAACGCGAGAGCAGGTATCGCCATAAATCCTCGCCGTCATAATGATCAATTTGTCGTCGCGCCTTTCGCGAGGCTGCCGTAAGTGCATAATTCGATTCTTATCCTCGCGGACGTGCGGCATTAATCTCCGAATCTCGAGGCGCGAGCGTCAAAGCTGCTCGGCGTCGACGACCGGCCCGGAGGGGAGAAAAATATAAGCCCGTCGTTGTCGAGAGATCGCCCTGCGAGACAAAAAGTGAAGAGAGAGAAAAGAGAGAGAGAGAGAGAGAGAGAGGGATGGAGGATCGAACCGAAATCTCGTCGTCATTAATCGTCCCTGTCGGCGCGCGGTGACGCGATCGTGGAGGGCTAAGTGCTGACGTGTCTCGTCAGCCAGAAATTTGAATTTTTCACTTCGTTTCCAGCAGCCAGTGTCTTTCAGGTACATCGCTGGAATTTGTTTTGAGATTCGGGGAGGCGACGAGGATTAACCGCGGATAAGGTTTAATGGGCACTTTAGTGATTTTACCAGGCCATTATGACGATATTGGTGAGTAATGCGAACATTAGAATTAGAAGATTAGATTTTTAAATTTCTAAAATAACGCGGAACAGGAATGGAGCAGCAAATACTGTCATTAAAAACCTTTCACACTTAACATTGTTTCTAGAAAAGCGTTGCTTAACACATTAAACTTATTTAGCAAATTTCAGAACTGTACCATAGAAAAATGATTTTTTTTAGTGATAGGATTAAGATACTTAAATAAAACAAAAAGTAGTTGGAGGCGTATTAAATTACCTACGTTTTTTTAAAAGAAAACTTTATATTAGCTACTATGGTTCTTTTGTTTTTAAAAAAAATTCTATTTCTTCTAAACTAATCTGTAAAATACTTTGAAAAAAATCGTGATAATGCAAAATAGAAATACCTATGATCTGTAAAAATTTCAATTAATTTTAATCAACAGTTTCTGAAAAAAAATGAAAAAATGAAAAAAAATGCGTTTTCTATGTCCATAGATTACTTGAGTAAAAATGCTTTAATTGACTTGAAATTTTCAGAAAAAGCATATTGTTTGTATACCTGGGATGAGTTCGCTAGGCAGCTTATGATTCTTTATAGGTAGAAAAATATTGCGTTGCATATTTTTATGTGTATTTTTTTTTAAATTTTATTTTTTCTAAACTACTCTGTAAAATGCTTTGAAAAAAATCATGGTAACGTAGAGTATAAATATATAGATCCCATGAAAATTTTAATCAATTTTGATCACTAGTTTATGAAAAAAGAAATGAAAAATAATGTGTTTTTTATCTTCAACGATTAAGGGGGTCAGTCTACCTTAAAACTTGTAAAAAAACATAAATAATTAATGATGAATGGTTTTTATTACAATTAATACTTCTTGGGGAAAATTCTTTTTTCCGTAATATGTTTATTGGAGAATTTTTTTTAATTATTCGGAAGTCTGAACTCACCTTATATGAACGCCGCTGTTGTACACTACGAGTAGTGTTTTTTTTTATAGTTTTTCTCACTTGCCACGGGATTGTTCAGCCAATTCTTAACGGATTGTCTTGAAACTTTC
>JAWWEN010000020.1:14594807-14618512 GCA_035582955.1 Sycophila texana | reverse complement strand
AAAATCATGGTAACGTAGAATATAAATATATAGATCTCATAAAAATTTCAATCAATTTTGATCACTAGTTTATGAGAGAAAAAAATGGAAAAAATGGGTTTTTGTAATGGTATTTTGTAAACAAAATTATTATTAATAAATGAAAAAGGCAAGTCTGAAATTATGTTTGAGGAAGCTAAGTGCCAATCTATTGGCAGCGTTTTTTTAAATTGTGATTCTACTATTTATTATAATAAGTTTGTAAAGCACTTAAGTCCTTTAATTCAAATAAATAAACAGATAAATAACTAATTAATTGACATTGTATTATACAATTTATATTCAAGACTCATTATGCTCACTACAGCATGATAATTCGTGTCTTAAAAATGGACAATTTTATAGTATTGTATATAATAAATTAAATCTTAAATAATTTCGCAAACGCCAACAATGAATAAACAGCCTCACAAAAATCCAATTTCGCTAAAGAGGGGAAAATAACGGCAGGGACGACACCCGGAAACCATAAAAAAAAGACGAGCATCCCGGAAAAGTCATCGAACTCGACTACTCGGTCAACTCAGGCAGCATCTCATCGAAGCGAGCGACGGGACCCTGCGCGAGGCAGCGCCGACGACGAGCCTCCCTCGGGATCCGGCATGGAAGGAAAAAAAGCGAGCGAAATACGACAGCCCGCCGAGGAAATACACGAAGCCGAAGAAAAGAGTCGATCGAGCGAGAATCTCGTCGTCATTAATCGTCGAGCGCACACGGCCTCCGTCACTCGCCCCGTCGCCTGAGACTCGGAGGGCCCCGTCGCGCAGCTAAGACATCGGTTTTACATTTAGCGTCATCTCTCGAGTGTCTCTCGGCTCTCTCCAGCCGTAACAGCCGAGGAGGCTCTAATGGAGGAGGCGCGCGAGGCCGCATCGGCTCAACCTCCCTCTCTCAGCTTTCTCCTCTCCAACCCATCAAAAAAAAAAAAAAAAAAAAAAAAAGAAAAAGAAAAAACCTCGACACGTGGACTCGCGTGCCGTAAAAGAAAAAGAAAAGATAGAAAGGAATATAAAAGATCCACCACCGGGGCGTTCAATAAACCCCCAGGAGTAGCGGGCGTAAAGGGGAAAAAAAATAGCGCGCTCGGTATTACACATCCAAGGGAAGGAAACTGGCGTTGCGCAGGACTCGCGCACACCTGCTGTGCGTCCTTTGCGCTCGGGGTCGCGGCGCAGCACGACGCGGGTGTACAGCAGCGAGAGAGAGGCGACGCTTCGATCCCTGCGGGGCCGCCGGCGCGCAGCCGCGTCCGCGCAGGACTCCCCTATCGACCCGCGCGCTCTCGGCTCCGGCTGCTGCTGCACTACGTCACGCCGTCGTCATGGAAATCGTCGTCGCGAATCGGGAATGTGTATACCGCGCCGGCCTCTGTACACCCAAGCGCGCGCGGCCGAAGCGCCTAGGGTAGGGCCGACGCTTTCGCGTGACCGCCTCCAAAGGCGTCCTCCCGCGGATATATCGGCCCGCGAGAAAATTACGCGAGGGACCTGCCTCCCTTTTTCTTTCGCCTGTCTGTCCGCCGGGCGCCTCCGCGAGCGCGCCCCTTTTTTCCCCTCATAGACGGGGGCCGTTGCGGCGTGTCGCGCGGCTCTCGTTTTTTCTGGGCGATTTAACCGGAATCGCCCCGCGTATTTGTGCAAGGCGACGCTGCACGCGTATACTACGACGGGGTAAGGCTCAGGAGGAGAGCGAGTGAGCGCATCGATTGTGTGCAGGCGAACGCGCACCATCTGCGCGTGTCTATATGGACGTGCGTGGGTCGAGGCGCGCGCGGGGGGTTGTGGCCACATTTAATACGTATGGATAATAAGTCAACAAATGTCCCCCCCCCCCCCTCTACGGTCTAATGGAGATATAACCGTGACTGATACCATCAAATTATCTTTCCAGTTTATCTGCGGGATTTTGGGCTTTTACCGTTGCGGAGTCTCGCGTACTGCAGGCCGCAATGGCGCTTCTCGTCCGGACTATAGGCGCTCTTTAATTTTCGGGAGCGTCTTTCAAGCGCGTCGAGACTTCGCTCACCGGGACGAGCCTTTTCGCGTCGGGGGGAATTTAATAATTTTCGAAAGGAGATGGAGGGAAACTTTTTTATCGGTTTTCCTCGAGTTCCAACGTATAACATACGGACGCGCGCGCCAGCACGAGATGGGCTAATTTACAAACTCTTCCGAACGCAGGCGCATCCTTTATTTATTTTTCGAGGAATTCGACGCGAAGTGAAACTTTGCAAAACGCAGGGGCATCCTTCATTTGCTCACTTATTTATTTTTTTTTTTTGAAATAATGTTGATATTTATCGCGAAGTATGGCATTCATGGACACGAAAGAATTTCGTTTCTTCAACGCGCGAGTGGATGGATACATGAGGCGCAGATCGCGTGTTAATTACGCGACGCAGCCGAGGCTGCTGATGGGAACAGTGCGTCGTCGGGGGCCCCAGCGCGACTAGGCGCGCGGTTTCGCGTTATTTTAATCAACGCTAATTAATTAATCAATACCGGTGCACGCAGGAATTTTATCGATGAAATTGCAAAGTCAGCCGGTGCACGCGCCAGCGTGAGTCATCGAGGAGACGCTTAATCGCCGCTCGCTATGAAATTGCTAATCGAGAGCCAGTGGTCCGTGCACCGAGGCGGAAGGGGGGAATCGGCGCGCCCACCCCCTGCGTGACCCTCGTCGACGCGAAGGAACGAGGAAAAAGAAGATGAAGAAGAAGAAGAGAGTGTATAAAGGCGAGAAAGAGAGACAGAGTCACCGAGGCGTCACCCGCCGACCTGAGGGAAGAATGTTTACGACGCGGCAATAAACGGCGAATCCGTCACGGAGGAGTCGCTGGAATTGCGTTTTAGCGCGGCGCCGATATTAAAATGTCCAAATCAAATTTCGGCGCTTAGGGCCGCGGTGGAGCCTGGTGCCGGCGGCCCCCGTAGCGAATGCCCGCCCCGGCTCCCGGGGTTAAATTAGAGTCGGCACGGCGACGACCCCTTGGCACTAGGCGCGCGCCCGCTCTTGATCGAAGGGGGAAGAGGCGACTAGCGCGCGCGAAGGAAAAAAAAAATCAGTTACGAGCTTTTTATCGTAACGTCGTTTGCCGATGGGCGGCCGTGGGGTGCGAATTCGCGCCGTTTCGGATTGCGAACTTTATAAATTTCATTTCGTCGCGTCGATCGCGGCGCGGATGAATTTGTATGCTTCCCCTATTACAGTCCAATCAATTTTTCATTTCTTTACTGGCTCGGATACTTTTTTAACTAGCGGTGTTTTAGAAGGTGGATGTTGTTTCTGCAGCTTCATTCCTTATTTATGTACATATAAAGAAAAAAATATCGTTGAATGCTTTTTTAATTAAATTAACTCAAATTATATGAAGGGGAAGCAACTTGCAGATTTTGTACTTCTATCTGTATATACCTTGCAGAATGATACATTCATTGAAAATAATTACTACGTTTTCGTATTTTTTGTGTAAAGGAATTTATAGGAACAAAAGTGGGAGGTATTTAAAATATCTTTACTGAAGAAATTATAAAAATCTTGTCTATACATTTGTTTTTAAAAATAAAAGCTATAAATTTAAAGTTCATTGGATCAAAAAAACCTTGCCTTATTCTAATATTCTATACAGTTAATGTAAAAGGATAAAATAAATCATATAATGAATATGATAATTTATGATGAATTCCGTGCATAATTTTTAAGCAGTATTTAATGGCCCATAACTTTTTAATGAAGCATGATTTTTTAATCCAATAAGTTGAATGTTATAGCATTTACTTTATAGGTCGTTATTGATATTTTTAACGATTACATGATTTTTATTTTCCGAATAATAATATTTTCTAATTGCATATTTACCCCCTTTTTTGCTAAGTTGGATAAAATCCGGAAACATAATTACTTTAAATTAAATAACGATAATGCAAGTTTTCATAAAGTTCTATGATAAATTCCTTTTTCAACCCTTTTGTGGGAAAGACATTTATTAATTCTCATAAAAACTTGATAAATGAATTACATTTAAATAAAAAATCAATTAGACGTTACAAAAGGTGCACGAAGTAACGAAACTGAAAGAATGACAAAGTGACACATAAAATTCAATCATGTAATCCTATAAGCCGAAGCATTAGGTTTACTCCACATCATTACAAACGAAATTTACGTCCCCGGGGGTAAAGTTAAAAAAAAATGATTCGCCTTGGAAAAAATGCGATCGCACGTCGTTCAACCAGCTCCTAATCTCGTAGATCAATACGCCGAGCGCTCGGTGCCGAAACGGTTAAGAGCGATAAATCACGGGACGCGCGGCGTGTTTACAAGTAGCTTTATACCCCTCTCCCGAACCCGAAAGAAAATTCACGCCTCTCGAGCTCGCAAATTACCAAATGTAAGTCGATTTTCACGGCGTATACATCATGCATCCCTCTTCCCCCCTCTCCGACCCTTTAACCCCTGCTAAGAAAAAAAAAGTATATATTCACCTCGCGCATTACATCATCAAAATTCTCCGCTCCGACAAACTCTCAAGACGGCCGAAAATCCTCCCTAATAAACCGTCCTCGGGCGCGCCCGCCGAGAAAGGGAGCGACCGCCGGCGTTCACCCTTGCTACACACGCGGGGGAGCAAAAATTTTCCTGCGAGAGCCGCCGGCTGCAAGCCGCCCGCCGCCTCGGCGAAATATGCGCGCGGTACCCCCTTATGTATCTTTGAGATTTGAGTTTAAGTCGCCGGGGATCGCATCCATTTAGCCGCGGGGTGGAAGCGGCCGAGGCCGAGTTTCCGCGGCGGGGCATCGCCGCGCGTGACTCCGCATTAATTCGGCTGCCGTAATTTCGCGAGCGGGCCGAACGGCGCAAAATCGTCCTTTATCGCGGCAGGCCGCATGCGAACCCCCGATATACAACCGCCGAAAATTCGCGACCGCCGCAGCACACGGCCGCCGGACGTGTTGCAGTGTCGGCAAATATGACGCGGCATTAGTAGCACGCGGCGGTTTACGCGCCTAAAGTGTGTATATATATGGGCGCGCATGCGGCTGGGAGGCTCTGCTCTATCTGCCGGACGCCTTCCGATATGTCTCTACGGGATTTCCGATATTTCGCAGGAGTAAGGTAGAATCGAGCGCCCTGCTCTTCTACACCCTCTGCACCCTCCTCCGAAGGCAAGCTACAGCGTGTACTCCGGGATGAGCCGGTGGAATGGGCAAGACGTTTTAAGTGAAGCGTAAGCTATCGGAGCTTTTATTTGAAGAAAGATTTCTTTCGCTTAATGGATCGAGTTAAAACGTCGAGAATGGTTCTTATTTTATTTTGTTTTTTTTTTTTACTTTTTGTCCTCTCTCGTTGAATTTTTTTCTTCATTTTTTACCGTATATGGAAGTTTAAATTTTAGCTGGAAGTGTTGTACATGCGCGCGTGTTTGCGTATAAATTCGCGTTTTACAATGCCTGCATATAACTATACTTTCAAACAAGACTACGTAGAACTGCTCGAGCGAGCTTGTTTAAATTTAAATGTTACAATTCGACTCATTAGTGATTTTGTACACCCACGACAGTCATTATATTCATTTAAATATAAACAACAAGAACAACAACAAAGGAATATAATATATATTTTATCCATCAATTTCCATTCTAATGAAATAATCTACACGTGTCTGAGGTCCAAAGTACCCGAAAACAGTTGACACACCGAAGCAGATATTCGGCGGATAGCCAATAATTTTTCAGCGCCGGCCGACACCGCACTCTCTGTCACCCCCGCGCGCCCATTGACGTGCACACCCCCACCGGCTAAAAGGACAAAAAGAGCGGCCCCGCGAGGCGTGACACATCGAGCTTCCGCTCTCCAACTTCCCCGCACCGGCGCGGAAGAGATAAAGTTGGCCCACCCCCAAATGCCGAACTTCGACTATCGGGATTTCGCGCGCCGACCAAACACGCCGGCCGCTTAATTATTGACGCTTTATTTCGACTATAGACTCGTGCCGATAAGCCGTTAGCGCGGGAAATAACGGCCTCTCGAGTCCCTGTATAAGACCGCCTGAACATCGCGAGTTCCGGGCGTAAATTTTGGAACTCGCCGGACGCCTTGAAATCTCTCAGATTGGAAAAATGAAAAAGGAAAGCAAAGAATATAAAAAAGGAAAAAAAACAAACAAAGGCGTCGCCGATCGAAGACGAAGCGGGGTGGCGCGAACGCGAGCTACTTAAATTTTTGATTCTCTGAATTTTTAATTTCAATCTCGAGAGTTGCCCCGGCATCGTGATTCATCCCAGCGAGAGCACAACGGCCGGGGCTTTAAAAAGCGCGGCTTCGGCAATTTCGCGAGCGCTACACGGGGATGATACAAATTGAAGAAGAAATTTTGTTGTCACATTATTAATTTCCGGAGCGTACGCGGGCGCCCTGGGAGAGACGGTTTCGCTAGATTGGACGTGACTTTCATAAATCGAACTTCACTAGTTTCGGGAGTCGATGGAGTGAGGGGAGAGGGCCTCGAGAGCGGAGAAATTAAGTTTCGGTGCTGCATCATTTGAAACGCGATTATTGTAGTCTTTTTGGAGTGTCCGAATATTACAAAGTGGGCTCGATGCCGTGATAAATGATTATGGGGTAGTGGGGTACAGGAAGTTCTAGAGGCACTTGATATTTATGATAAATCAGCCTTTAAAAAGGGATAAAGCGCTCCGGGGGCTCTACCTCGTCGATGCTACGATATCCCATAAATAATTGAGTGGAAACTGTCGTTTTGAATGTTTAATTGCTCTCGCAAACGTTGTTAATAAATATTGAAAAGTATCGTTTTTCAAATCGACGTCGCAAATTTAAAAGTACCAATACTGTTGAATAACCGAATGGTCGTTTAATCATTACTGCATTAAGCACTTTGTGCATTTTTCAAAATACTAATGTGCGGTTAAATTATAATTGTATTGCAGGTTACTAAAGTCTTTTAATAATTAATAATTAACAATCTTATAAAGTATTCAGAACTAAAGGCACATTGTAGCTCCGTTAATCCAGCATTAAAATAACGAATATATTTTTCTTGTTCTCCCGTCAATGTTTGCAACTTGATTAATTAAAGCAGAAATTTCACGGCAATCCGATAAAGTTATACAATCATCAGATTAAAATATATAGACACCACGGGACTGCCCTGAATATCATCACACAAAATAATAATAAAAAAAAATCTCTACGTAAAAATGACTCACCTGATATCCGTCGATGCAGTCGCACTTGCCAAGATAGCAAGATCCACGTCCGGAGCAGTCATTAGGGCAGTTGGTGGAGACGCCCTCGGCCTCGGTGACGATGAGGGTGACCTTGTACGGCTGCAGCTCGTCGTTGTAGACGGACAGGAACCAGCGTCCGGTGTCGAGGTACTGCAGGAGGCTCACGTTGACCAGCATCGGCTCGAAGCTGGATCTTTTAGCGAGCAGATGCTGGAACATGGAGGAGAGCTCCTCCTCGGCGTAGGCCGGCAGCAGCTGGGGCTGCGGGGGCAGCTGGGCCAGCGCCGACGCCTCCGCCGTGAAGCTGACCGGCGCCATCGCCACGACGTCCCTCTTCAGCCGGTGGTCCAGGCGGCCGCCCTTGACGAACTCCACGAAGTCGTACTGCGTGACGCTCGGGGCGACGTTGCGCCGGCCGTAGACGGCGAAGTTCGCCCCCCAGGGGAGCGTCAGGTTCAGCCTGATGAAGGCCGGCTGCTTGTTGCGGAACTCCGTGTTCCAGAAGTGGTACGGCGGTATCACGGCCGAGTGGGCGACGTTGTACGACTGGAGCTCGAGGACCGCCGGCCATTGCTGGGCGGATTGCTGGATCTGCGGGTCGCTCTGCTGCTGGTCCGCCGAGTCCGCCGCGCTCGAGTGCTCCGCCGTGCTCGTCGGCAGGCTCTCTGCGAAAACGACCGGCCTCTTATTTCCTTTCTCTTTCTCTCGCTCTGCTGTACTCTACTCTGTCCTCTATCTCTCTCTTTTCCTCTGTCTCTATAACTTTTTTTTTGCGTTGTCTTATTTCCTGCGCTCGAGCGCGCTACCCGAAGGGACGGTACCTTTTTTTTAAGGATTTCTTTTTTTCTGCTCGAGGGAGCGCGCATCGCGGAAATTAAGGTGATGGAGTATTAGGATAATGAGAAAGGACGGGAGCTTACGGAATTTTCGTTTTTTTTTCTCCGTTATTTTAATTTTACTGTTCTTTTAAAGGAAACGTCACCGACGATAAATCTCGGAAGTGGATGTTTTATTTAAATCAGGTGACATCTTTTTTTTTCGTGGATGAATGATAGCGTAGGTGTCGCGGGTTATATGTACGGCGGGGCTTCTTGGAAAGCGCTTAACGAATCGTGAATTATTTGAGCATTGTTCCGCCTTTTTTTTCTATTATGCCTCCTTCGCGACGCACCCGCAGGAGTTAATTAAATAAATAGAGTGGAGAAAATTTACTGTTTATTAATGTAGGTGTAAAAGATGTGCAATAAAATATTTAAAAAAAAAATGTATGCTCTTTTCTTTACTTTCGTGGAAATAATATGCGACTCGTTCATTATTTTTGAGCAAAATAGAATAAATAACTTTTTACCGCTAGTTTTAGTTACTGTTGTTTATAACTCCTATTTCTAGGGATTAGCATTCAATTATCTTGTGACAATAATGTTTTTCCTTCTTAAATAATGTAGGTCAATCCCGCTTTTAGCCATCCAACGTTGTAGTTTTCTTAATTCACGACTGCTATTTTAACAACGCTCAACGCAATTTTTCACTTGATTTGTAAAATTTACTCTCATTTCGTTGAAATTGTAATAACAAAATTCATTAAAATTTTAACAATCCGCCACGGGTGAGTTTCTCAAATATCGCATATAAAAGGCGCAAGAGTAAGTCTTGATAAACTTCCTTTTTTTTGAGTCCGAGTGATTTATTAAATACACGTAATTGCCTTTTGTTTCATTCTGCGTTCTTTTTTTTTCGCCGGATGACTACGGCCATTGTCGAGCGGGGGGTCCGCCGTAAAATCTGTCACGATTACGGCAACGCGCCGCGTTTCGCACAAACGAAAAAATGTATTGCGTCCCTTTTTTATACCCTTCGCTTTCTTTTGTGAATCGCAGAGAGGCTACAAAAGGGGGATAATTTGTACGTGAGCTCACAATAACCTTTTTTAACGCGACAGAACGTCATTTTCGCGTGGGATCATTTTATTCCGAATGAGAAAGGACTCCGTGCTTTACTCTCCTCGATTATTCACGCGAGTTACTCCACCGACCGAACAATTCTACAAAGTTACCTAACGTTTCGATTAATTTTCTTTTTAGATACACAAAAACCGATTTAAACTTTCATCTATTTGCTCTCGTCGACGAGCAGACGAGTGCAGAATTAATGTTGTTAATAAAAAAGAAAAAAGAAAATAATAATAAGAAGAGAAAAGTTTAATCTTCAGGAATAACAGATTTTTAAAGCGCAGAAAGTGGGAGATAAAAGGCGAAGAAGAGTTTAAAGAATGATAAATTAAAAAAAATAAGTTGGCAAAGTCCCCGCGTTAATTATCAATATTGCGCCAAGCCGAAAGTACGTGATGGCGCATACTATCTGCATATTAATAGCTACGGCTGTTGGGATAGGGATAAACGGAAGGGAGTTACAATGGCGCCGGGGCAAGAAGGCTGTTTAAATAGAGGAAAAGTGCTTTTAAGAATTTTCTTGTACACATTAATCATCGTCCCCCGCTTCATAAAGCGCACACACGCGAGTGATAAATTTCCCCCGTTTAATTGTTATTTAATCGGAGATAAGCTCATTACCCGCGCCGAGGAGAGCTCTACTCTTGTTTTTCTCCTATTCTCATCAAGCTTTGTACTCCGCGTTCTCGCCGGGGAAATTATACGCCGCGATATAAAAATTTCATATTGATCTTAGCGCGAGTCAAAGGTGGCTGCTGCGCGAGAGAAGAGGAAAGGAGAAAAAGGAACGGACACAAGGGTGCGTTTCGTTCCTTTTTGCTTGTTGACGTTTCGACGCGCCGCGTTGTTTCCGTTCAGCGCATTTTTCATTAACTAGAAGCTCATTCGGAAAACAGAGAAAAAGGTCTAGAAAGAGCCGCGCGTATAATAGTTTCTTGAAACGGCAGTAAAGAGCGTTTAATAATAATAATGATGATAAAAGATAGAATATAAATAAATAAAATAAAAGAGGTGGCTACTTCAAATTCTTCGTTTTTTATACACCTTTGACTGGGATAAATCGATAAGCTCGCGCTTTACTTGTCCCTTCTTTTTTTTTCGCTCCCTCGACGCCTTTATGAATCGAGTTTTCCGAGGCTAATTAATACTTCAACAGCCAATGAAAATTCATCGAGCCACGCGGAGATTCGGCAAATCGCCTGAATCGCGGTAATATTTCCCGGTGAACAATGCCTGAATTAGAGTGATGGAACGGTCGGTATAAATGCATCGACAGCTCCAGGGGGTGTAGAAGGGAACGGGGGTTAGGAAGAGGCGGAGAGACCTCGCGACTCACCTTCAGTCGGAATTTGCGTGGATATCGAGTCGTGCAAATTCGCATTCTCGTGAGTGACATCCTTGACGTCTTGCACCAAAATGCAGCTTGAGTTCTCGTTCGATTTCATGGAGCTAACGGCTGCAAAATAGAGGAAGAGCGCAGACGTCGCTCGTTAATAATCGACGATCGTTTTTCCCTTTTACATCCCCTACCCCCGACGTCGCCGTCCGTACCAGTGCGCCGGCGTCGCTCCTCGACGCCCCTTACACTTTTAACGTTGTCTAATAAGCGACGCCGAGCGTCTCTATCGATTTCCCCATGAATATTCAAGTGCAGAATCCGATTTCGCGTCCGGCAGTTCAACGCTTGTAATTCAGCCGCGGCCGCGCATACCGTCGTCTTGATTCATGCCGTGATTGATCGCAATTATTTTTTCTGTCGCCCGAACGGACCGAGTTTAATTAAAATGTCCATTCTACTGGTTTTTCTATTATTTTTTTTCAATTTTTTTTATTTTTGTGTAAATATCTCGATGGGATTTATAGGAATTTGTTTTTTCCACGACGAAAGCGAGATCGCGCGATCTTTACTCTCGGCAGGTTAGTTACGTAATTTTTAATGAAATGTGCCAATCACCGGCTGGGCGGATCTCTCGTACGCTGTATTTTCTTGGCTTCCTTTTATTCGCGTAAAAGTGTATATCCATTTGTAGGGCTGATTCTCTCTTTTTTCCCGATCTTTAAAATACACTTCAATGAAATCGTAATATTTATTTTACGAAGCGAATATACCTTTTGCAAATATAGATATGTAGATAGATACGACTATCGTACACTTGTGGTTTATTCAATTTCTTTTTTAGATTGTATTTATTGAGAATATCAGTAAATATTTATCGAACAATAGTAAAATAAAAAAAAAATATATGAAACTCGGCCCCCTTCAAAAGCAAAATACTACAACGACAAAACATTGAAATTCGCAAACCGTCGAATAAAAAAAAAAGAAATTACATTTCATTAAATTTAAATAGGAAAATTAGCTCATTTAAAAAAACTGAAATCCTGCAGAATAAACAGAGCAGCCCAATAATGCGCACCCCGTACCGAGGCAGATCCACCCATCGGAAAAAAAAATTGCGTACCCGATGGAAATTCCGCGTCGCCAGCGCGAGAGCCGTGGTAAACAGGGCGCGGAGAAATCGAACAAAAATAAAAAAAAAAAAGAAGCAAGCGAGAGGGAAGGAACGGAGAGCGACAGAAGCGCGTCGGTGCGAGCGGGAGGGCGGACAGGTGTCTCCGACGCGCCGGCGCCCTCGCGGCTATCGCCCCGCAATCGAATCGAACGGAGGGCGCCGGCGCCTTTGTGCATCCCCCGCGTGCAAACGGCCAGTCCCTGATCTTGCCTCTCCGCTAATTACGCGCCCCGTGTACATTACTTATTTCTTTTTTCGTCTACGCCGGCCAAGTCACGCCCCTCTCGCGGCAATATTGACCGACAATTCCCAATTGAATTTCCGCGATTAAGCCGCCGAGTGTCAATGTTTGCCTCTTCGAGTTCCTCCGACAGCTCCGTGACTCGCCGCTAATATCCCCTCCCCTCCCAGGCCGCTGGAATGGACTTTTCGAATGGCACCGTGGCAACGCGAAGCTCGGTGGATTTCGCCAGCGAAACGCGCCGACGTCCGTGGTTACGGGCGCGCGCGTATCGAGGCGCGGGAATCAGAGTGCGCTCCAATTTCCGCATTATTCCCCGACAATTCCCGCAAAGCCGACCACCCAACCGGCGCTATGACCGCGCGCGCCGACGCGGGGTACGCGCTACGATTCTTTAAGAAATTGCCCCCGCCCGGTCGTCGACCCCGCAGCCGACGCTTTTCATTGTTATCCCGGGGAAAAAATTTCCGCGCGGGAAGTTCGCAGAGTTGCGAATTTAAAAAAAAAGGGAGCGGCACCGACAGCGAACGAAGTCGAAAGGCGTGCACCCGCGCAACAGGTAAAACGGGCCAGGAATTCATGTAAATTGGCGAATTGTGTAACTTTAACGAACGCCGCTTAGTTTTCGAGTTTAGATCGACCGCTCCCTTATTCAACGGTTATATTCTTCCGTTCGTTAAAATAGACAGGGACGACCGGAAAGTATGAATTATGCACTTGAAAGGAAATCAATAGAGTTTTCCGCGAGTGGATTAACCTTTTGAATGTTCCTCGATCCCTTGAAAAGTGTATACGTCGTTTATTGTTGGAATTTTATTAACGGACTATTGAATTTTACTAAATCTATTTTACAATTCGAGATGTTGGAAACTTCGAGAGTGAAATTTCTCGCGTTAAAAGAGGATGAAATAAAATAACATAATGCAAATTCGACGGAAAGAAATGTTTTATGCATTAGAGAAAAGTTAAGTCGGGATATCTAGTGTACCAACGCATTTTTTAAAACTTCGGACTTTTGTAACAGTTGCTCGAGATTTTCGCGAGAGTTTAAACTTCGTCATTCTTGAAAATTATTACAAATTGCGGGAGATTCAAATGTTTTTTTGCCAAGTGCCTCCGCCAGCGTCGGATAAGCTAACTGCTTTTATCCCGAAGCTCCGCGATGACAGCACGAGTAATTAAACTGTCAAGGGTCGCAATCAACGTGTGCTCGTCCTGACAAAGATTAAATTTTTTGATCTCTTAAATCTAAATTTAAATTCCCTCACGTTGTCGCGCGCGCACGTGCAAAGAGAAAATAAACCGGAAACTTTCCTTCTCAACTTTTCTCTCTCTCGAGGAAAAAGAAGAGGCGCTCGCGTCAAAGCAAAGAAAACCAATAAACACCTGCTCTCCTTAACTTTCCTCTTTCTTTAAAAAAGAAAAAACTGTAACAAAGAAAAAAAAACAAAGAATCGAGCGGAACAAAACTTACTGGCAAAGTAAGCGAGCATGGCGACAAGGGCGACGGTGACGAGTATGAGTGCGATGCTGAAGCACTTCCACGAGCATCGGTGCTGGCAGCGCTTGTCGATGTGGAAGCGCGACGGCGAGTAGGGCGAGTAGTGGGGCACGGCGGCGGCACGCATCGGGAAGCCGGGCATGACCATCGGCTGGCCCTGATGGCCGACCGCGGCGTTGGTGCCGCCGTTGCCCGCCATCCCGACACCTACGCCGCCGCCCATCCCCGGCCCCAGCGTGCCCACCGTCATCTGCTGCTGTTGCTGCGGCGGTAGCCTGAAATACATAGAAGCATCCTTATTAGTGACGCTCTTCTTGCAACCTTTAGCCAGGTGTTGATCGAACAAATTAAAAGAATTTTTTTTTCGCCGTGTTTATTTTTTTTTTTTTATCATCGACGTGTTGCATGCACGTGAGTTTGCATTTTTTTTTAATCATTTCGACAGCTCGAAGTTTATCGCACTGAAAAGGAACCCTGATGAAATATTTATGAGGTTCGGTACTATGGCCGTGAAGTATATTCACTGTGAGGGTGGAAACATTTATAGAAGGAATTTTTAAGATTGTCTAGTATGTATTTATAGAAATTGCATACGAATAAGGGAATTTTCAACAATTATATAGATAAACAGTCGATGGACGGAATAAGCATCACAGGTTATATAGTTATGATGATTAAATTAAGTTAGCGGAAATGTGGTTAATAAAGCTTTAATACAAATTACATTCAGCTGATTGTCCTGTTTTAGTTTCGGTTGTAATTGTTACGCAGAAATGCGGCTCGATATTAGCGCATTAAGTTTATTCAAGTTAATATTCATCCATTAATTACGTGTTATTGTTAGACCACCCCGCGAATCCTATTAACCGTAATTTACGTGAAGGTGAAAAACTTTTCAAAAGAAAAAAAATGAACACCTCGCCTCGCGCGCTAATAAATTTAAATCGTATACTGGTAATTAAAAAAGAAAAGGAGGCTTATTAAATTTGAATATATTGCGCATAAAGCCCGTGCAGCACCGTGGGGCATGCGATAAGCGCGCAGATAATACCCGACAGATTGCGTAATCATCTGAGATTTTTATAATTTTGAAAAATGCCTCATTAGTGCGTCGGTCAATGCAATCACGGCGTAACTTCGTTACGCCGGCGCAAAGTGCGTCGGCCACACGAATCCGTCCCCCCTTTCCACGCGGGGGGCACGAGCTCTGAAAAATCGCCGATCAGAAGGTGCGTAACGCGTGCCCGCCGGGGGGGCCCTAATCAGGCTTTCATCGCGCGATTAATAGCCGAGGGAAAAAAAATGTCGCTCGATAATTCAGCGACGATCTCGGGCGTCCCCCGGACGCAGCGAAATAACGATGATGAGGATAATAAAAATTTTTCCGCATTACAAAGCGCGGAGCGGTGAAAAATTCGAGCGGCCGCGATACGATCTTGAGAAATTCGCGCGGCCGGCGTTATTAATGTCGGCATGGCGCGCGCGCGGCACTCGCCGGCCGAACTTTTCAAAGCGTCGCGTAAATTACAATCGAATTATAAACTCGACCTGGCCGCGGAAGAATACGCTCGTAAATTTTACGAGTCAAAAGCGCGCCGGCGACGCGACAACAAAGAAAAAGGAGAGAGAAAGAAAAAAAGAAGGGAATTTCCTTGATTAATAACAACGGCGAATCAGTGGGGCGCTCCGACGAAAAAACGCAGTGGAGTTGGAAAAAAAGAAAGGAAGAAATGTAGCGGTGGCAACGTGCGAATCGAGGGGTGGGCGGGTTAGGAGTCGCGGCAGTGGGTTGAGCTTTTTTTCGGGAGGTCCGCGGTCAAACTCGCGCCGAAGTCGCCGCTTTGAAAATTTCCTCCGGCGATTGTTGCACTGCTGACGAGGCACGCTTTTGCTGGCGGGAGGCGTTTGTCTTTTGCGACCGCGGCCTCCTTTACACTCGGCTTCGAGCACATCAGCTTTGTGGCGCGGTTTAACGCTTGTTCGCGCTCTACTCGCCTCGAGTTTTTTTTCGCCTGCTGACGGTCAAAGCGCAAACGGATTTTTATCGCCCAACACGAGACCCTTTTACCTGCGCTCGCTCAAGGTAACGTTTTCGGTTGTCAGGCGATGGGGAAATTTGACGGTTTAAGGTGGTTCTTTAACCGAATTAGTTGGACTCACGCGAGTTTCGTATATACGAATTTTTTTATTTTCCTTTCCTGTGCCAAGTATTCATATTTGAATCATGCGGACGGCCAAAACTCGGTCAATGGGTGTGCGCTTTCACAATTGCACGCGCCACGGTTTAACGTGGACGTTATACGTTGATTTAAATTTCTGGAAAATAATTAACGTTAAATTTCCAAAATTTAATTTCGGCCGGCGGGTTCGCGAGATATCAGTGAAAATGTAATGTAACAGAATCGCTTGACGTTTCGACGCAAAATGTTTGTAAATAATGAAATTTCGGGCTCAAAATTAAACGGCAGCATTTAACTATGAGCGCAAAATATTTCGTAAAATTTTCTGGAACAATTAAAACTTCATTTCGTTATGGTGCGCAAAAAAGAAATGAATGTTATGAAGCCATGGCAGCTGGCGGGATGGACACAAAGGTAGAACGAGAGGGCAGGGCTCGCATCGGCATTGCATGCAATTTAGTTCCCGTCATAAAATTAATATTCCTCGCCGAAAATCGAATCAACCTATCGCGCAAATGTTATACGCGACGGCGTCGCGAGCGCGGCTAATGCGAAATTTTCGGAAAAATTGAGAAAAACAAATCCGTTTATTAAATTTTCCCGGTGCGCACTCTGTCCCATCTTCGGCCGGAGTAACAACTTAATTGGTCCCGCTAACTCGGTTACTCAACGCCAAAGTCTGGAATGACCTGATTTCGTTCCCCGTCGCTGCAGCGCTTTTTCCCGTATGCAAAAAGAGGGTCGACGGAGTCTTTCACGGACTAAATATTCCCGCGTTATCTCATCTCGCAGTCCTCCCGCGAGGAGAATTCTCCCCCAAAAAAGAAGAAAAAAAATGGAACGAGAGGAACGAAAATTTTCTGCAAACTCCGTAAGATAAAAAAGAAAGTGAGTGGAGAGAGAGGGTGATAGTCGGAAGCCTCCTTACTTAGCGCTTCGTCGCGCGAATCCGTGCCTCGGTGTATATACCCGGGGAGGCGTGAAAAATCCGCGAAACGTGCCGGATTAAAGGCGGCGCCCGGGCGTCCGGCAATTAAAACGGCATAACGGGCTACGCGGAGGGGCGGGGGTGGCGGCGGCAATAACGCGCAGAGAAAAGAAAATCTCAATGCGTAATCTCCCGGCCCCCGGGGCATTCCACACGCGCGCTCGTCCTTGGCAATAAAGCCGCGTGTCTTCTCTCATTAAGCCCGAAATATTTCTCATTTTCACTTATCGAAGCTGCTCCGCCGGCCTTCCTCTCGAGATATGAGAGAGAAATGCGAAAAACGCCGCAGTATTTATCAGGAGGGCTCGAAAGCCCGACGGAGACGGACAGACAGCTGGAACCTTTAGAAAAAGCGAGAGAGGAAGAGAGAGAGAAGGAAGCGATGGGGATGAAGGGGGAAAATGAGGGTGGGAGTTCGGTCACGTTCTCGCAACTGTCGGTGTGTGACTCCTCCCGGCGAAGGAGGGATATCGGGCCACTTTTGCGGCGCGCCCATAACGTTATTACACGCGGGAACTCCGAGGCAAACTTTTGCGCCGACGAGCAAAGTATAATGTACATGCGCGCCGGCGAGGGTCGAAAGAACCTCTTCCCCGGGCCCCGATGTATTGTGGCCTCGCCTGGCCGCGCGCAAACTTTCCCGCTTCTCGATCACTCTTGCGCCCTACACCCCACCCCCGCCGCACGTATACAGCCGTCGAACGGCGAAGCTCGAGAGGAAGAGCGTGCGAGAGAGAAGGAGAGACAAAGACTCGTCGGCGGAGAAGAGCACCTTTGTCGCATCCTAACAACGCCGGGGAGGGAAGGAGAACAGCTTCGCCCTCCTCGCGGTGGTATATTCGCTGCGCGCCGAGGAGCGCCGCGCCGCTAATGCAGGGGGGGGGGGAGGGCGGCGGCGGCGGGAGCCGTGAGAATATTACACCACGTGTGCCGGTAATAAGATTGCGCACGTGACGACAATACAAAAATCTCCGGCCTCGGCCAAATTGCGTTCGCCCTATCGCTATATCGGAATCGCTCGCTCTGTCTTCTCTCCGGCCGACCTCGCCCTGCCTCCCGCCAGCCCCCCCCTTCGCCCCTCGGCTCTTTTTATCTCACCACGGCGGAGCCGTTAATGCGCGCCTGATGCTTTACATGTGCTCGCGGCCCGGCGCCGCTCGCTCCGGGAAATCGAGATTTTCGTGAGCGCCTGCGAACGTCCCGGTGCCTTTATTAAGTGCCTGCGGGCCGCCCACGCGTTTACTCTTTACCTTCCTTTTTTTAACACGTGACGTCCTC
This sequence comes from Sycophila texana, assembly GCA_035582955.1. Lineage (NCBI taxonomy): Eukaryota > Metazoa > Arthropoda > Insecta > Hymenoptera > Eurytomidae > Sycophila > Sycophila texana. The sequence goes on along the minus strand of JAWWEN010000020.1, from coordinate 14,600,576 downwards.
CTTTTTTTTTCTTTTAGAGTGTCCTCGTTCTGGGGGAGATTGCGGAGGAGTTACTTAGCGATGAACGTTTTGAACGAGTTTTTGAGTAGCTGATAAAGTTTCGTTTGTTGTAATTTATTGCATTTTAACGAATGAAAATTGCGGGGGCGTATAGCGGCGGGTTAAATAAAGCGAAAGAAATTTTCAATTTTTAATTAAAGAACGTTTATGATTTCAAGTATTCGAAAACGAGAAAAGCGTGCATTACTTTACGCACACGGTCGAATGGTTGGTCATTCTACAATTCTATATAAAATTTTATTAATTATGTAATGTAATATTTTCAAATTCCACCGAAGGGATGCGCAATAAAATTAAGAGAGATGCTCGTTTTGTTATACGATCTTTGTTGCTCAAAATAAATTTCTCTCTAATTTGGCGTAATTGAAAATGTAACGTAATTAAATTGACTCGAATTAATCATTGGAATGCGTAATTTATTCGTTTTATTGCGAAACACGGTTTTTATTCCTTGCGTTAAATTAACGAAATATAATTTTAATTTGTTCAATCTTCCCACATTTTTTGTAAAAATATAAACTTGCGTAAATTAATTTAAAAAAGTACCTATTACAAAGTTGTTAACAGAAATGTAAATATGTTTTTGTATAATAAAAAGATAGAAAAAATAAATTTTTTTCATATTTTTTAAATCAAATTTAACAGAGTTTTGCTTTCAAAAGTAGTAAAAAACAGACTTATGAAAAATGTCTCTTACGGGGGTCACCTTTCATCGAAGGACTACAAACCTAGAAAATTCTTAAATGTTTCAGCGAACACTACAATTTGTCAGAGGCTTTTAATTTTAAACTCAAAAATATCATTTTCAGTCTAGTTTAATTAAATAACAAATAAAAAAGTTAATAAATTAATAATATTAAAAAAATTAAATTATAGATTAAAATGGCATTTTTGAGTTTAAAATTAAAAGCCACTGACAAATTGTAGTGTTCGCTGAAACACTTAAGAATTTTTCAGGTTTGCAGTCCTTCGATGAAAGGTGCCCCGTAAGAGACATTTTAGCTAAGCCCTTGATTTTACTGCTCTTTAACGGATAGTTCTGCAGAAATTGATTAAAATAAGCTCAATATTTTTATTTATCTTCATTTTGATATTACTTAAACATATTTACATTTCTTTAAGCATGGATTGTAATTTAAAAAATTAAAAAAATATTAAAAAAATACATTGATTAAAAATCCGTACTTCTGACATGGTGAATTAAACTGTTTCATATTTATTGCCTGGAAAAGGAATATAGAAATTGTTCGAAATGTTGGCGGAAAAAATATATTTAGTTCGTTGGGTCAAGTGAAGGAGTCCATTTTTTTACAAACAATCTATCACGAACAACTACCATCTTTTTTCTCAATCAAAAAGATACATTTTTTGGTAATTTTAAACTGGACCCTACCCTATTATGCGAAAAATATCGAGTAAAACGACGAGGGTCAAAGGGAGAAACTTCGTCGCGGATGCAAGGAAGACCTTCACCGTCATTATTGTTGCAAACGCGAGCTCGAGGCCTCGTCACCGTCGGATCACCGGCGTCCGCCTCGCGCCCTAGGAGCTGACGCAAAAAATATTCCGAGATTTTAACGACGATGACGGGCGCCACTCGACGGTCGCTGAATCGTTATAAACATCGGCGGGAAATAACAAGTTTCGAAATTTCGTCGTCTTTGATGCCTCTATTATCCACTGCGAATCTTTCCTTCGCCTCCGTCCGCTTAACGAGTGTCGCCTTGTTATAAGGTTCGGTTTTTTTTTCGTACCAGATCCGAGATTCGAGGCGGGAGTAGACGTGATTTTTGAACGGCGTTACATCCTCGTTATCCGCCCTCGACTAGTTTGTTTTCCCGCTGCATTGTAATTCAGCCTGATCGCCGGCTTCGTGAGACTTTTCTTAGCCCTTAAATCCCCGATGTCATAATCCCCGAGTCGTTTAATGAATGATGCTACGATTACAGAAAAGCCGGGCGTTAATAAATCTTCGTTTGAATCGGTAAAAATAAAGCCGTCCCTCCCATTAGCCAATCAAAATGCGCGAGCTCCTCAGACTGAACCTACGCGAAACTAAAATAAAAGAAAAGTACAGAAGAATAGTTCCCGTCCGCGCCCATCCTCCCGTATATCTTCGCGTCATCTTTATAAACCAGCGCTTCCTCTTTTTCGCGTTTAAGGCGCAATTTGTTGCAACAACTTTTCCAATAAAAAACTTCGGTACCCCCGGCGCGGATACCCCTTTTTATTCGCCGCCCTTAAGTATAGTCAAACATAATACCGTCGAGGTAAACTTTATTAATAAAAAAATTTCATCCCCCTCCCCCTTAGCCAGGGCCGTCCCGCCGCGCCTGGCTCGCGCCGGGCCCTCCGATAATCATCGTAAAAGTGTCCCCCTTAAAATAAACACCAATAACGATATAATAAATCTCGGTGGCGGACGCGATATTAGAGACCGCGGTAATACGGAATAAGGGAGAGAGAAAGAGCCAGGCTCGTAAAACACAACGCCCGCCGCGGTGGCCGCGGATTATATACCTCCTATGTACTCGGGGCTCTCGGGGCGATGACGGAAAGGCTCGCGCGCGCTGCCTGCGAGTATTTGTGTCCTCCGCGCCGGAAACTCTATTTTAACGTAATTGGACGCTACGCCGCGCTGCTCGCCGAACGGGAGATGCGCGCCCGTGGTGTTCCCGCTGCGCTTTTTGCCCGCGGTGCGCGCTTTATCGGGGCCAGGCGCGTGCCCGACATTTTTCGGCGGAGCGCGATGACAAATTCACGAGGCTTTTCCGGCTGACGATCGACCGCGACGATACGCCGCGAGGGGGAGACTTCGCTCCGAGGGGTATTTATAATTTCGTGCGAGCCGCGCTCGGCAAAATTTTAATGAATCGTGCGGAGGGAGGATTTTTTATTTCGTTATTAAATACCTCCGGTGATTAATGATGCGGAGCGATTTAAAAAAAAAATTTTTTTGTTACTTTTGGGTGGTTGTATGTCGCGGAGGAATAGTACGGCGAAACATTTTTAAGAGTAGTGTATTAACGGAATTAACGGACAACGCGGGGCTCGTCCGTTAATTCCACGATGCACTCCCGCTGTAAAGCATAATAATGCGTTTTTCGGTAGCTCAGTGAATTTTTGGTGAGCTGAGCGCTGCGCGCATGACCCTTTGACGAATTTAAAAATAGGTCTTGTGAAGTTCGACGTCGGCGAATCGGAATAAAAAAGTCTTTCTTTGCGGCCTCGCTCCCTTGTTTTTCGCATTTCATTCTCTTCGTGGAAGCTAAAACTCAACTCTCGGCCACTCTGTGTACACGCTGAGAAGAGGCGGTACTGTGCTCTTTAGATTTGAGTTATTGTGCGCTTCTCCTTAACAAAAAAAAAAATAAAAAATAAAAAAAAAATAAGGAAGAAAGAAAAAACGAGCGTTTAATTAATATAATTTATTTCCGCTGTTTCTCGCTGGGGCACGAGTGGTGTTTTTGCTGCAATTATTATGTGGGTCACATTTTTATGCGCGTCTTAATAAAATAATGCCGTGCCACGCGCAGTCGAGCATGAAAAAGTGGACAAACCGCTTAATCTCATTGCCGCTGCTTTACAACATTCGTCTGTCTTTAAATTTCCAAATAACTTTAAACTCCTCGCCCTCCTCGTGTAACTACGCTCTATTACCGCCTTAATGTTATGTATATTTTTCAGGCTAAAGTACTTAGCGCGGCTCATGTTATTCCCATTTCTCAAACGGAATAGTAAATACACTTATCGCCGGTAAAGTTATGACGCATTTCCAAGACTAAATAAAGCTCGAGCCCGCGATTTTTCTCAGCGATAAAAGTCCGTATTTATATGCATCTTTCGCCCCTCGTAAAACCGTCCACGCTGAAAACCCCCCTCCGACTGGAAAAAAAATTTCAAAACTGCGTGCACAATGGTCTTCACGTGCTCGCCCCGCGAACAAAACGCCGCGCGGCGGAAGTCGTAGAGCCTCACGGGGCGACAGAAGGGAGTATCGGGCTACCCCGAAAGTTTGCTCTGGCACTCAATCGCCGGTCGTGTCTGCCGGCCGCATGATGTGCGGCTCCTCTTCCGACGAAGTCATCTGCACAGTCAGAGCCGTGGGGGGAGGCAGGGAGGACGAAAAAAGAGCCTTAAGTGGCCCGTTCATTCATCGGTCGCTCGATACGAGCCCAGATGCGGTGCACGCGCTGGTCATCGCTCGGCCGGCCGTCATACGATCCTCTTCTCGCACGACCGGCGAGAATTTATGGGGCGCGCTTCCCGGAAAAGCGAGCGCTCTAAGGTTTCTAATTTATCGCCCCCGGGGCCAATATACGTGACTCCCTTCGATTTTCACACGACGGAAATTTTGGAATTGTCGCAAGCTCTCGCTCGCGGTTGGAGCTCCACTCGGTGTGTATCAACAAGTAGTTAGAGAAAGCCAGGCCTTGTGCTCTCGTCCCTATTGCTTTTCTCTCCCACCTTTTTTTTTTGTCGACGGCGAGAGCTGATTTCGATTTTTCAACGGCGCGCAGGGAGGTACCCGCCGCGTGTAATTTCTTTTCCGGCCGAGTTGACGCTTTTATAAATGAATGGTGTGAGCCGCGGCGTCGCAACTCGTAATTGTATTTGTACGATTGAGTGATTACTGCCGGGGGCTAAGCTTTCTTTTCGGGCCTCGCGTGATCTCGCAATTGCTTTCGAGAAAATTGTCGATCCTTATCCGAGCCTAATCCCTTGGAATTGCACCCCTTTATCGCGCGACTCGTGTGTTCATAAGCAACGAGTTGTCTTTAAATGTTTTTTTTTTAAATATCAATTATTGAAAAGAGTTCGTAAATAATTAATAATTATCGATCTTTCTGGCAGCTTAATTAAGTCGTGACAGACGAATGGAAATGAATATCCTTTCTTCCCCGTGTGCTTTTTTTCAATCGAATAAAGAGAAAGAGGAGAAAGAAAAAATGAATGAATATTCGATGCACTTAGAGAAGGTAAAGAAGAAGGGGAGCGCGTACCGATAAATTACTCGTCGAGACAATGCGACTTAACCGCCAAATAAACTCGTCAATATCGCGGGCTATTTATCATAACGACAGTTAAGGGGGGTTTTTGCAGCCTCCCGGGCGATCGATCAAAAGGAGAGAAGTCCCGCGCGCGCTCGCGGTACAAAGAGAACGCGGAAACCTCTACAAATCCTCCGGCGCTTGAAGCGTCCTCGTCGGGGCGATCCCATCGAAAGGGCACTAAATATCCGGGACTAATACACTTGCGCGCGCCCGGATTTCCCAGCGCGTGCACCGCAAAAAGGTCGTTAGCGCGCTCCCTCCCCTAGCCTCACCTCACCCTCCTGCCCTGCTCAGAAAAGAGGCATTAAAAAAGAGAGAGAACCGAGGAGCAGCGGCAAGGGATGGGGTTTCGGGAAGGGCTTGGACTTAATACCCCGATTGAAGCCGGATCCTCGAGCCGCTGCAGCTCCCCGGGTAATTTTATTTGACAAAGGCAATTCATCGGTCATCTCTGGAGGCCGGCGGCCGGAATCGAAAGGCGGCTTGTCAGAAATCATTTCACGCTAGGCCGGGCTCACGCGCCCCGAGCCCTCAGCTGCGCTCTTCCATATACGTCTATATATACGAGGATACATATAAGTCGTGTTCGATTATACAGGAGTATAGCCGAAGGGAAGCAAAATCGGAGTAGCCGAAGGCAAAGTCCGGAACGAAA
>JAWWEN010000020.1:14582066-14594707 GCA_035582955.1 Sycophila texana | reverse complement strand
CGGACTTTGCCTTCGGCTACTCCGATTTTGCTTCCCTTCGGCTATACTCCTGTATAATCGAACACGACTATAGATACACCTATATACGTGTGTATAGCTGTGTTTATTCGCCGTGTAGCCGCGTAACGAGGGGGCGCGACGCGGAATTAGGAGAGCGATGGGGTGGCCAGCCAAGAGAGAAAGAGGGTCTCGCGCACTCGACGCTCTCGGTCTATGATGAATTTATCCCGGGGACCGAGAACGCGCACGCGTATAGGTATCGCTGCCGCCGAAAGGACTCGCTTCGCGTGCACTTTCTTCTCGCGTGCGCCTCGGCTAGTTATTGCGGCGTAACTCGGTGATAGATGCTCCCCGGGGGGTTCTTCTAACCCCCCCCTCCTTTTTTTCTTCTTCTTCCTTTATGCCGCTCTCGCTTTCTTCCCTTGATCGATCGCACTCGACGCGAGTTTCATCGGCGCGAAAAAATAAATTCGCCGCGCCCGCCCGACGAGGGGGTTGACGCTGCCTTCGGAAAAGTATAACCTACAAGTTTTTGCGCGCGTTACTTGCGCCGGGAGTGCCTGTTGCGCGTTTAAACATTCACGTCGACGCGTATATAGATTTGATAAATAATGCAGACGGCCACTCGTACAGCGGCGGCGAAGTTCTAATTGAAAATTCATTATGAATAAACTCGTGCATATTTGACGAGGCGCGACCGGCGGCAACAATGACGGCTCGTAATTTACCGGGTGATTATTTCCGACGATAAACGAGTGCGGAGCGCTCGGCGAACCTCCGCCCTGCCGTAATCCGGTTAAAGTAGACTGCCGCGAAGTGGCTTACATACCCTCGTGCCGGTGGGGGGGAAGAGGATCGCGCGGAAGAATAAAAAATCGTCAAATAGTCGAGCCCTCGTCTCCGGCGGTGCCGACTGCTCTCCCGATGACGCGACAATAAAGCGACATCGTTTTTCCGCACCCTCCGTGCACTTATACGCGTATCTCGCCGACAGAATCTCCTCCGCCGCGCGCGCGAGAAAAGAGAGACGTCGCGCGCGCCTTTGACGCACAGTCGAGCGCATCGGCGAGGTAAAGATGCGAGAGGGGCGCCCGGCGCAGAAAGGAGAGATGGAGAGAAAAAAAAGTATAGAGATACATAATGGAGTGCGGATTAAGTGTCCGGGGGTCCGGCGTATACACACGGGGCGCGAGCGAGGACTCGAGGAGGGGGGAGCCGATATATGAAGAGCCTTTGGAGGGCTGTTACATGCTAGTTGCTCGCGATTCGTCATCGGGTATTGTGCGCATGCATTCCCCCGATACGGCGTCTGTGTACGCCTAAGCCCCCTCCTCTCCCAAAGGGAAGCCCATATATGCGCCGGCAGTGTATATAGGACGGACCCGATCGCATCCTGCGGTACAATGCGGACCAGGTGGGCTCGCTCGATCCCTCCCTCCGTCTCTCTCTCTCGCCTCGTTATAACGCGCCGGCGTATATGTCTTTGTCGGGCGGCCGCGCGGGCAGGTATAAGAAGGAAACATTATAGCCGAGAAGCCGAAGGTGCGGAACTAAGCCCGAGCGCCTGCCTCTCGTCGGGCTACCTACTACCATACGAGAGGCGACGCGGATCAAAGAGACATTAGCGAGTAAATAAAGGCGTAAAGCCGAGCGGAGGCATAGACGCGTTTAAGTGCGTGTATTTCTTTTTATATATACATATCGTGTGCCGGGACCGTCGCTTTTCTCTCGCAGCGGGCCTTCTCTCTTTTTTTTTTGTCGTCTCCTCTCTCGTGATACTCGTCCTCCTTTTCAGCGGCCTCTCCACGGGCAGTCTCCCCGGCTCGTCAATATTTTCGCTCCGCCGTACAAACGGATGCGCGCCGGAATTTCGTGCACTCCATTATGCGCGCGTATAACGCGGCAATATATTCCTCCCATTGTGCCCCAGTCGTCGCTCGCGCGCCAACCTCATCTTTTTACTCGTCGTGTGTCGCCCGCGCGCACGCCTGTAAATAAGCTTCGAATTGGTTCACGCCCGGACGCCGGCGCAAGGTGCACAGCGGAGGCCCCGCGAGCTGGAAAATAATGCAGTTCCACGCACAGAGGCGATAAAGGCTCTTCTCTTTCTCCTATTGTTATATGTACCTTTCCATTCTCTGTCTTTCTTATATACTCGCTTTTTTTCTCGGTCACCTTTCTATTTTTTATTATTTGTATTATTTTGTGTTGTATTGAATTTAAGATTTTATGTACAATTTTATAATTTTGCCCATCAGGTAAATAAAAGTTAATCTATCTATCTATCTATCTATCTATCTACCTTTCTTTTATTATTATTATTTTCTTTTTTTTTTAATTCGCCTGACGGGGACGGCGGAATCCACACTGGCCGATGTATAATAATTCCTCATCCGATCATTGTTCGCCATGAAAAATCCGAAGCGCGCGAACGAAAGGTTCATTATGCACTGAAACCTTTTCTCCTCGTCCCACCCCTTCGGGCCGTTCTTGCACTCGAGAATGGCTTTTCACGAAATAATGCACGATATTTCCGCTCGGGTAATGCGCGCCCCTCAAAAGAAAAGTTCTTAAGAGCGCGCGGAGTTGCCGGAGTGTAAAAAAGAGAGGAGAGCGCGGAAATGCAACGGCCAAGTTGGCGTATATCCCGTCGTACGTGCGGAATTTATCGAGGAGTTTTCCTCTCCTCCCCCTCGTCCCTTCCTGCTCGGTCGCTCTTTCTCTATTGGTTTCGCGAAAAGACTTCTCGTTGGCCGCGGCTGTTGACTTTGAAAGTTGGCCGGCGCGCAAACAAACCTCCGCGTTTACAATTTTAATTGCCCGATCAATCCGACGAGTTTTTCGAGGAGCCCCGCACGCCGATCCATCAAGCACAGTCGCGTAAAAAATCACGCACTTGCCGCTGCCTTCTTGCTCTCCCCCCTTTTTTTTGATGTAACAGACGTTGTGCCTCCCTCTGGGGCCCTTCTTTTCTCACTTTTCGACATCCATCGGGAGGTTTGCACCGGCAGGCCGCGAAATTGCCCCACGATTTTGATCGATGATGATTGAAGCCTGAATCAAAGGGGAAGGGGCGGTGAGGAAATTTGTAGCGATACTTCGAGTAGATTAGAGGCGTATATTGTCTAAATCAGTATATACATATAAAATTTACCCTGATTAACAATGGATTCTGTATTATTTTTATAATTAAACGTAAGTCGACGACTTATAGAACAAATAAAAAAATGTGTATTAAATAATGAAAACCCCAGTTTCAACAATTAAGGTATTGAAAAAAAGAATAAACGTCAGAAAATTTGTTTTCTAATTTCCACGCAATTAAAATTAGAGAGATATTGTTTCACCCACTGGGGGCACGAACATCGGTCTTGTATAAGTTCGAATCTGATGACCTAATTGCGATCGTTCGAATTCGACTTTCGAAGATGAAGTTAATGAGCAACTCGTGACTAACTTGGCGCATAAGTGTATAATATTCATCAATTCGTTACGCGGAGTCGGAAATAGAGCGGGATACCATTTCAGTTGGGGTCACGTGTTCCATAAACTTCGTCAATTATTTTATTTATTCTCTCCATAATGACACAAACTCAATGGTATTCTTTAATCATCGATAAATCAATAACCGTTCCACTTCGTATTTAAAAAATAGTATCAAAGTGGACTAGGCAAACGAGCCTAATTGCCCAAATAAAAATAAATATTTTTAAAAATACCCGCGTCCCTCAACGAATCTAATTTCCCACGAGCACGAAACGCTGAAAGGCAAGCGAGGGAACGAAAAAACAAAAGTAAGTTGGAAAACGTTCAAAATCGCGCGCCCTGGGTATATACATCAAATGGAGCGTCGAAAAATTTTACAGCCGACTGTCTCCGGCTCGTCGTCGTCGGTAGACGATCGGCGATACGTAACACAGTCGGCGCGTCGCCGCCGCGTAACTGCCGGGGCAAATGCACGAGGCGCGCGCGCCGTGATTGTCCGAGGCGAATGACAGGAGATTGAGGCGTGGCTTAGGAAGAAAGAGCGCGCGGCTCCGCTGATTGCGTTAAAAATAAAATTGCCACCGGTAACCCAGTTTAACGATCGCAAAGCCGCGAGGGCCCTTTCGACGCTATTTTAAATTGTACCGCCGAGTGCGCGCTCGGGCCTTTGTGCGCGGATATGACGCCAGTCCATAGGACTTTTTTCGCAGTTGAAAGGCCGTTCTATTTTGACGGGGGAGGCACGATTTTTTTTTTAAAGCAGAGGCTGTTGCAGAAAGCTCCTCAGATGCGAAGAGGCGCGAAAATAAAAGCCACACTGGGAGTTGGCCTCTTCCGGCATCGAAGCAGGGGAGAAAAAAATTTAATAAAGTACCGATGTACCACTCGGACGTGCGACGGCGGGTGTCTAATTACTCGGAGCGATGCGCGAGATTATTCATCGCGTGAAGAATAACACGGTAATTAAAGTTGAGAGGCGAGGCGGTCCTGCGACTCTTGGAAATAAGGGCGACGAATGCCCGCCTTCCTCGCGGTGCATACCTCATTTTTCTTCGGAGGGTCTTCCTCCGCATCACTAAAAGACTCGAGTGCAGCGGGATCCAAATTTTATCTTATTTCCATACTAATGAACTTTTTGAAATGTTGTGAGGGGAAAACTCGCTTGATACCTGAGGTATTTCCCAAACACTTCGTTTTGTTTCCAAAACACGTCTGTTTTATATTTTAAATGTATTAAAAATGAAAAACAAAAAAAAAAAATATTAACTGACAATATAAAAATGTTTTCATTTGCAGGGAAATAAAACTTAATCTGCTATAATAAATAAATGCACTTTAAGTATAACGTTACTACGTTATTAAATCGCAGACATTATCAAATTTATTCCACTAGAAATTTTAAATTGTTTAAAAAAAGACTTATTCATTCACATTAAATGTAACGACAGTAAATTCTTATAATAGCGATGAATTAATCATTCAATTCCACTAGAAACTTTAAATAATTTATTTAAAAAAAAACCTCATTCATTCATATTAAATGTAACGGACATTAAATTCCTACATAATATAGCGATGAATTAATCATTCATTCTGGCACTTTCTATACCAGCTCTCGCAAATACTTTCGTGTATTAAGTGAAAATGTCTATTAAAATTTTTCGAATCTTTGCATAATCAGTCTAATTTTTGTAAAATCTCTCGCAAACAAGCAAACAGCGGACATAGCCGTCCTGAGAGAGGAAGGGAGAGATAGAGAACTGGCAAGGGCAGCGGCAGTTTCGAATATAGTAATTGGACGATTGAGCGGTGTACGCACACGGCGGAGGGAGTTCAGAGACGCTCGCCTCGTTTGATCGTCGAGTGTGCGGGCGCAGAGGGAGTAAGAGAGAGAGAGAGAGAACAGCTCGCGCGAGTGCGTTTGACGCTTTGGAGATGGAGGCCCCCGGACTACTCGTCGCGGCAGGCGGCGGCTGCGACGCTTCCGTCGCCGTTACCCGGCGGATCTCGCAGTTCGCGAGAATTTCCAATTGGAATTAGAATCATTTGTTTCAATGGGTCGCTCGATTGACATTTGTTTACGCGCCGGGCCGCCCCGGCGGAAAAAAGGCCGGATCGACTCGCTTTACCCCCAGCAGGGATGAACTTTAATTCGCGCCGAGGAAAAGTTTTCCCCCCGATTCTCGCGTCGCTCGCTCTCTTCTCTCTGTCCCTTTCTCGGCGTGATTTGTCATTCGTTAGGATTGAAATTGAACGTCTTTGTGCGGACGAACGAGGCTGGGAATTAAGGTTTCGCGCGCGAGATAATACATTTTGATTGAGATTGACCTTTTAAACTCTCACCTCCAATTTACTTATGCAAATCGAATTTAGGCCCTCCTAATTGCGTCAGTGTAACCGCCCCGAGGTATTCCGTGGAAAAGATAAATTCGTGCATCTCGAGAAAAGAGTAGAAAAAAAAGAATGACCTTTAATTTAAACGCGAGGAGTGAAAGAAAAATGAGGGGCACTCCTATTCAAGAAGATATATACAAATTTTTCGGAGCCCGCTCTGACAATGTTGGCTTTGTGGCTGGATGAATCCACCTCGGTGGGCAAACATCTCGTGGACCTTATTTATTTTTTTTAATTCAACGTTTGTCCCTTAAATCAGAATGAAAGGCTCCGTGGATAAAGCGGAGAAGGGGAGTTTCTCCGCCGAACGAGCGGAGCAAACGAGAATTAATATTTAATAAAGCGCATCGTAAAACTTCATTCTATTAAAAGTAATCTTAACACCGAAGGGTCCGGTCGTCAGCGGCAGCGCAACAGCGAGAGAAACTGGGGAGAGCCGTAGAGTAGTAGTAGAAGTAGATAGAGAGAAAGAGAGAGAAAGAGATAAAGGAAAAAAAGGAGCAAGCGAGACACGGCGATGAATTGAAACGGAGGAGACCGTAAGAAAGACGAAGAGGCCCTCGCGCCGAGTGAGAGCGAGACGGCGAAACGACAGATAGACGCTAAAGTGGACGGGGAGAGAGAGAGAGAGAGAGATAGACGCAAGCAAAGCGAGACGGAGATATGCACAAGGGGTCAGACTCGGCCGAGGGATACACACCCACGCAAACACACACAGTACGGCCGAGAGCGAGAGAGAGACGGATGCGTCGCGAGCACAGAGGCGAGTAAGAGGCGAGAGAGCGAGACGGACAGAGGCGAGGCTGTCGAAGACGGCCGTTGATTAGTCTCCCCTTTCTGATGTTGATTATCTGCCTAGCCCGAATATCCGGCGCGCGGCCGAGCGAACGCGAATCGCAAGGGGGGCTTTGTGGATCGGAGCTGGCCGCCTCTTTATGGTAATCCTTACAACGAATCCGAAATTAATGTCACTATAGTAATACGCTTTTCCGAAATAACTCGTCGAGCCCTCGGATATTAATTTCGGCCCGCGGGAGAGAGAGAAAGAGGGAGATGCGAGCGGAGTCTGCGACTGACGCGCGACCGATCGCCCCGGCGAGCCGACACCCCGCGCACGGGTTATTATTACAGTCCCTATCGCGCGGCCTTCCCTTCCGTTTTTGTCAGCCTATCGCTGCAGCTCAAATTTTCATTTATAACAAGCGCTGAGCTTGTTTTTCGTTAATCGCGATTGACTCTCGCAATGCGGAAACGCGAAAAATCCGAAAAATTTAATCTGCTCTGTGTAATAACAAATCACAGTGTTTTATAAGAAGTAGAGTAGGTTCTCACTCGAACCAAGTGATTTTTCACTTTTTCGCATTATGAAGGTGGGATGATTAATAGTCTGCGAGATTTTGCTACGGAAAAGTGTCTGTGTACGGCTTGAAAAGTGTAAAAAAAGATGCGGGAGTATTTTGTTAAGAAAGTGTACTATTAAGGGATATTTCGTTGGTGAGTAGTATCCCGGACGCGAGTGAGATGTCAAAAGGAACTTACGATTGCGGAAGCGCGTGAGTTAATGTTTCCGCGGTCTCTTCGGGGAAACAGTTTTAGTGCTTTTCTTTTCGTCGGGAAATCAGATCCTTTGCGGTCAAGTGGAATTTGTACTTACCCGATTAATGTAGCTAATGTAACTTTATGTTGCTTGCCCCATCAACGTAAAATACGGCAACGGTGAGAAGAAAAAAAGGTGAGAGAAAGGAACGAAGCGGAGTGTGAATTTTAAAAGTATTCGCGCTGCAGGTGCGCAATAAAAGCACAGAGCATCAACCATCTCGGACAAGAGGATTAATAAGTTATGACGCCTTCAACATTTTAATTAAAGCTTAACAAAAAAAACATTTGTTTTTAATATTCTCCTCTACAAGAGCAACAACGTGCACCTCGTCCATTCTTTATTTACTCGTAATAGAAAGGAGCAGGATTTATTCACCGCTCGTTCTAATTTATTCTGAAATATTAAGTTCCGCGCGTCATAATCCGTTGAAATGCATGCATACATACGCCCGCAAAAATAACGACGCGAAAACAAAGCAACGCCTCGCTAGAATAATAATAAATCGCGCATCCATCACGCGCCCCATTAATTGCGAGATAAAAAAGAAAAAAAAAAGAGAAGGAAGCAGCGGCGCGACTCGGAAATAAAAAGAGCTCCCTCGAAGGTGCGCGGCGTCGTGACTGCGCGCTTTAAAATGCACCAAGCACATTCCGCAGTCGCCCAGCGGCTTTAATCGAGTCGCTCTCGCGACGAAAGCGCGCCGCGTGCGTCCCCCCTCCCCCGCGGCCGGATCATTCAACATTCAGCGGTGCACTCGGACCATCTCTTTCCCCCGGCTGCAGCTTGGCGGCCGCGAGCCGATGACTCTGAAGTATGCAACACGTGTGAAATTATCATAAGATGCGGCGGAGGCGCGCGCACATGAATGCACACGTGTACACCCCAGCCGCGGGGTCATCGTCGTCCCGGGCTTATCGAGTGGAGGGGGGATGAGGAGGCGGGGGCGCGAAAATAGCATTTCATCGGGATAATGAATTTGTTGCTAAGTTTAAGTGCGCGCGCGCCCGCCGCGACACTGGAAATAGAACGGGACGAGCGGATACGGAAAAGTTGGGCGGACGTCGACGACGAAAGGGGGGCGAGATCGAGCCTTTTTTTTCGCGGACGGAAACGACCTGTCGTCAGGTGTTGCTACTAATTGACGCTATTATTGATATTTAGTATTTAGAGGTGTCCGTGAGCTCTGCCTCGGATTCCAGGGCTTTTATATTGGTAATTAAATGCGATTCATATATTTTTAGGTGTACTGTTATCGCTTCTTCGCGGAGAAATATTCATACTATTGAAAAACAAAACGTTTCCGATAACAATATAAAGGATGAATTTTTGATGAAATTTATGTTTTTAAAAAACTGAAGTGAATGGTTGTTTGGTATTTTTAAACGTTTGACAAATGGGCTCTGTAACTTCATCGTCGATTCTTTTTTGTCTTACATCAGCAGGGTATCAGTAACTCCTGCAAAACAAAAAAAAGGGTCGACCTTTTTTTTGTCCGACTGTGAGACAAAAAACCGCTTGGCTTAGAAAACTGACGCGCAATTTTATGGACTGAAAGACTTTAAATTAACGAGTCGCTTTATATAAAAAAAATATAACTGACAGAAATACTAAATTATTTTAATTATAATCAAATATGGCTTGGTTTACATTTTCATGTCAAACACGTCTCGCAGCTACTAGATTTTATCAAAGGTATTTAATTTTGCAGAAGGTATTTATTTAGCAACGAATGTAACGCTCATACGATTTTGGTTTCGCTTAAAACACAAGAAAAAGAGAAAATTAACAAAAACTAAAAGTGGAACCAATCTAAAATCTAAAATTGTTCTTAACAAAGAAAAAAAAGCTCAACTTTGTTAGTCTGCCTACAATCCTTTAATAATTTATTTATTCAAAATCGTCCACGAAAAAAAAGTCGATCCTCCGGAAACTTCGGCTCTTTTTGAACTCTGCCGACTGGAGTATCTGTTATTGCAGTAAACTCACGTAAGCCACGACTCAAACCAAAAATAATTTCCATTTCCCGGCGTTCTTTTCTCATCAAATAACGTCGGTCCGGCCTCCGCCGAGACCGACCGACTGAATTTCCGTGAAAATCTGAAACACAGCCCGAAATACAGCCGAGGCGTCGCCCGAGCGCATCGAGGGGTATCAAAATATTTATCTCCCGCGGAGCTCGCAAAGATCCATAAACCGTCCCTTCCCCTCGTTCTCTCTTAAAACGCGCAGCTCCAAAAATCGCGGGGCTCGCGCCAGCGTACGAAAATTGGCCGGTGAAAGGCCGTAGGTTCTCGCGCCTCGAGTAAGTGTAATTTCTTTTTCCCAGCTCGTCCCGCGCGAAGTGCGCCCCGCGAGAGGAGGCGGGGGAGCAAAATCCGGGCGAAGAGCTTGAAAGAGGCTCTCTCGCGTCGTGTGTACGAGCGCACACAGTCGCGGCCGAGTGGCCTCTCTCTCCTCCTTGGCGCATATACGCGTCGGCTTTCATTTAGATCGTATCTGGCCCGGTGCTTCTATATTTGCGCCATCCGCGCGGTCTCTTCGCGCGAAAAGGGGCGCTTTCTGTGAAGCTCGAGGCTCCCGGGAGGAGCGCGACTTCCGGCCTCTGCGGAAACGCCCGGCCCCCGCGCGCTAATTGACGAGGCCGCAATTATCGGTCGGCGCGGGGGTTAATTAAACCGCGTAAATCTTCATCTTTTTCATCAGGGGGGCGGTGGGCTAAGCTCAAACGGCCGGCCGCGTGATTTCAGGTTAATTGTGAGTTACTGCGCGGGGACCCGCGGACTTTGATGGCCGGCGCCGATATTTACGGCCGGGCCGCCGGTATTGAAAGGGAGGCGCGGTAAATAAAATTATGGCGATTTCAGCGCCGAGTAAAATTGCTAGCGCTCTCGTGCACATCCCTCGGCCTCCCTCGATGGATTAGCCGAGGCGGGGCCGTCTCCGGCGCGATTATTAGTTTTGCGCGTTGCACGCCCACGCGAGCGGAGCCGCCAACTCTCCGACGTGATCGATTGCACCGGCCGCGCGCGTCTTTTAATACACTTTCATTGTCATTTTTAATGAAAGTGGGCTAATGGCCTTTTACCGTGGCTCTTGTCAATAAGGTTATTGGTTAATCAAAGGCAAGTTTACTACCGCCTTCCTTACACTCGCGATAAACTTTGTCCAATGTTACTTTGTCGATCAATCGTTCGTTGATTTTTTTTATGGTGGCGATTCTTAGACGAGCTATGAAATTTCCAGACGCCGCAGCCTCCTCCTATATAAGAAAGATATTTAATTATCTTGAGAGATCAAAATTTATGTGCGCGTATTATATATTTTTCGTTCAATTGTACGGGCAAAACTGTATAAGAAGATTAAATACAAATTAAACGAATCCGGTATTGTGTGTATAAACGTAAAGAAAAGGAGAGAAGGAAGGAGTCAAAAGTTTTTTCGCTAATTCCCCAGTCCCGGTAAAACAATTAAAGTTTTAATGCGCGGGGCAAACTCTCAAAATATTGCTTCTTTTAATAAAACTTGGGCAAGCTGCTTTTCCCGACCCAAAACGATTTCACGTCGAGGAATTCAGATTTTTCGACCTAAAACGCTTTTAGCGCCGCATTCTTCTTTCCGAACCTCCGAGTATCCAATTTGATCCGACTGACCTGATCTTATCCCCTGCCTCCATAAAGCGGCCCCCGCGCCGCCCGCAAGCGGAGCTTAAATTTCAGCCACCGTTTTTTCTCCCCGTCCTGAGAGAAAGAAAAGGAAGGGAAACAAAACGGCCGCACATTACCGCGTTATGAAAACGCTTAGAAAACCGAAACATCAGCGGCAGCTCGCTCCTAATGGAATCGGAAAGCGTGCAAGGAAAAGCCCGGCGATAAACAAGCGGGCGCAAGAAAATCTCGGGTATAAAAACGCGCTCGCATAGCCCCAGGGCAACGCATCTCGCAGCGAGTTTCACTTTCCCTGCCGTCGCTTATAAAATATACACCCCCATTCCCTATCAATTCATCCTTTTCTCTCCCACCCCAAAAAGTCTATCTACATCTATCTATCGCTCCATTCATCTATTTATCTGTACATCCAGCTCTCTCCGCTTTTCCAAAAAAAAAGGAGAGCAAGAGAGAGAAAAAAAATACACCGAGCGAAAATGCGCAGAGCACGGGTGCAGCCGGGGGCGGAGGGGGTGAGAGGGTCAGAAGGCCGCGAGTTTTCGCGGTGGCCTGGTTTTCCTGCGACTGTGGTCGTGCGCGCGCTCGCTGTCTGGCGCGTTTCTCCTTCGTCCATCGCCTCCTTCCGCTCCTCCCGGCGCGCGCCCTCCCCCCGGCCGGCATCTCTCTACTTTCAACTGGCGCGCGCGCTCCGATATTGATCCGCCGGAGGGAGCGAGAGGCGGCGGTGCAGCGTGTGCCGCCCGGTTATTACTTTATGCCGTGTAGATGCGAGGGAGCGGGCCGATCGACTGCCGCTTCCTCGTGTACAGGACTACGGACGCCCCCCTACCCGCTCACCCCAACCCCCTCGACTCACCCCCTTCTCCGGCCGCACGTCGGAGGTAGTCTACTACCCTCCGCCCTCCTGCCGCGCCGAGGCAGCTATACCAGCCTGCCTGAGTCGTCTCGACGAGCTTCCGCCGTGTCTGCGTGCGCGTATTACACCCCGGCACGCACCGATACTCCCGCAGCCGACGCCACAGCGGCGCACACCTCGCGGATTCAGCCGCGATGCCGAGCTGTACACGGAGAAAAGATTATCGATGCGGGATATATAAGAATATTTCTTAAATGCCGGGGTATACGTTGCTGCAAGCTTCATACTTATTACTGTTGTTTTCCCTCTTTCGCTGTATCGCTGAGAAAGCTGGGTATATTTGTTTTCTGATCTACGATTCTTTTATGAAAACTCGAAAGTAATATTCCTGGGTTTTTATTAATTTCGTTTTCTTCGATGCACTACTTTCGTTATGGAAAAAAATATTCTTTTCTCTTTTGTTGTAAAATTTAATAACAGTGTATGGCTGCTGGTAATGTGAGAACCTGTTCTGATTTCATTTGTAAACAATGGGTAATTGTTTCAAAAAATTAAATTGTCGAGATTATTATTATTATTATTATTATTATTATTATTATTATTATTATTATTATTATTATTATTATTATTATTATTATTA
>JAWWEN010000020.1:14554143-14579156 GCA_035582955.1 Sycophila texana | reverse complement strand
ATAAAGTTTGGCAACCTGTAATATTTGTTCAACAATTTTTCTCTGTTAAGAAAGGTATATAGAAGAGAATGCACCGGCTCGGGAAGGCGTGCTCGATCCAAAATTTTTAATCATGGATCGACCTCAAAATTGCTTATTTTTTGTAGAATTGCTCATATACACACGAATACACACATGACGATCTACGGGGCTTTATCGGTTTCGCCGTCGAGTTTTGTCAGACTGATATATTTCCCGCCGGAGTTTTGAATTTCCCACGCGGGGCTGCGGATTTTTCTCGGGCTCCCCAGCGCGATTGAACTCTGCCGGGGGTTCGAAGCGCGATCCGTTCGCGCTTTAATTTTTCAATGGCGCGACAATTGCCACATCGGGAGACGCTTGTCGTGCTTTTTCTCGTACTTGTCCCGGGACGGCAGCGCACGGGCGCGAAACAAAAAAAAAAAAATATAAAATAAGCGTGCGGAGCGCACACCGACCGTGAACTTGCTCCCGGTCTCTCGCGCCGGCGGTCCGCAAATAGCCCTTGAGAGAATTATAAAAAGTTGAAAGGCATCGATCGAGGCCACGTAGCGAGAGTCGGGAGGGGGAAGAAAAAAGGCATAAATGAAAAGGTATAGACGTAAGGGCGCGCGCAACGAGAAGTGGCTACATTGTGCGGCCCGCGGGCTCGCGGCGGCGCGCACATCTGTTATTTTTATTGTTGCTGCTCGCCATCGCGCCCGATTAATTATTCAGCGCTTCTCGAAAAACCTCGTTGCCCTCGATTAAGGCCCTGGCTTACTCCTCATCCATAATGGACGCGCCTCGTCTGCGTCAATCTTACCTCTGAGGCGGATTTCAGCGAGTCGAGCGAAGGGGTCTGCGATGCGCGGGGAGGTCCATACACTTGGCCGCGCTACGATGGAAATAAAAGGCGTTATCGTATTCTCGGTCGGGCGAATTTAGGAGTCGCTTGTCTATAATTTCGCGACTGCTTCGGAGTTGCGCTCGCTATTTTTTCGTTCCTCTCGCTCCGATGATTATTTCAGGAGTTTCGAGGTTGAAATATTGGAAAACGATGCGAGAAGCTTCGGAGTCTCTAAATTCGTGGAGTTAATTTTTTATTGAAGTATAAAGTTATATCGCTCGGTGCCTGCATACAGGATAGACGGACTGGATACATAGATGGGTGCATTTTTTAGCGGTGGAATTTTTTAGAGCGCCCGAAAAAGAAATTACTTTTGCTCGCATTACTCGGTTCAGCATTGCAGCTAAATCATTCACGAATATTTTTGTTTTGTATAATATATTTTTGCGTTTAACTTAATGAAATGAAAGTACAATATAAAATAATTTCAATTGAAAAATTAAATTATTATCTGCTCGCCCTGATATTTTAATAATTTTATCATTCTGGAAAAGTAAAAAGACCAGTACTTTCGCTATAATTTAATAGTTCGTCATTAAAAGTTAGATTTTTAAAATTATATACTATTGTCGAAATTTTACACTTTTTAATGAAAAGAAGTAGATCAGCAAGAAGTACAGATATAACAAGTAAAAAGTAGGTGTCGAGACCACCTAAAATGAAGTATAAGCAGGCGCAAGAATAAAATCCCAAGCCCCGTGCTAGAAATCCCAAAGCACGTAAATCGCGTCCCCGGCAATCAGCTCCACGCCAGGAGTAATTCATCGCGCGGCGCCCTAATCACACTCATCCAACCCGACAAGCTGGTTAAGTGAAAAGAAAAAGGCGGGCCCCGCCGGTGGCACGCGGAGGCTCGCGCGCGCAATGCAAATCGCGCTCCCGTCGCCGTCTAAATTGAAAACTACAATCTCACCCCAATCAGCGTTCAAATTAATTAAGCCTTCGACGCGGCGAGCGACCAGTCACGCACGCGGTCACTCTCAATTTTTTTTCCCCCCCTTCTTAGCTCCCTCGTCCACCAAGAGCAGCGCAAATTTCAAAATCGCACGCGCCGCTCGGCACTTCCTGCGCTCCGCTCACGCGATACAACCTCAAAGACGACGGCGACGTCGACGGGCTTATAAATATAGCCTCGGGCCGCTCTTGCGCCGTGAATCCGTATAGCGCGCCGCGGCGCTCTCTGTGGTCGTGTATATAACCGCCGGCTTCGCGACGGATGGGAACCCGACGAGATATATAGGCGAGGCCCGCGGAGAGCCGCGCGGGTGGAAGCCGCCAGTCGGAGCAGCGCGCATTGTAAATAATTCATCCGACGGCGGCGCTATATGAAACCGCCGCAACCAACCCTGCGAGATACTCTGTTTCGCCGAGCGCCTCTGTGTCTTTCGACTGATGAGTCAATTGCGAGGAGAGCCGTATAACTCGCGCTCTTTGCCGCGCCCTACACCGCCCCCCCTCCCGCCCGCGCAATTAAAATGTAACGCTTTCCCGGACTTTTTTTTGCGCCAGCCCCGCGAGTCTCTAGCGTCCCTCAATGCATTTCATGTACAGCCTGAAATATTCATGAACGAGGCGAGTCATTTTGCTCCCGCGTGAAAGCCGATAATTTGTAAGATGCGCGTGTATACGCTGCTTTTTCATCCGAGGAGCGCGCGCACCACCCCGGCTGAAATTGGTTTATACGCCCACGCGCCTTTTGATCCTCGCGCAACTCGTTTAATATGAATGTCCCTTTTTCTACCGCTCGAGGACGTATCCGGCCGGGGAAATGGGTTAATAAGGTATGGCTTTTATCGCCGGCGAATCGAATTACGTTTCGTTACGCTCTCTATTTTTTTTCCCCCTCTTCGGCGCGGTTAATAAACCAAGCGGCGTCTCGCGATATTTTTACGTATGCGCGAGCGCTAAATAATGGAGCGTCTCATTTCCGGTCGATCCACTCTTCGACTCGCGCTCTTGTAATCCAAGCGCAAAGAGCATAGGTATATAGGGGGAGCAGAGAGAAGGCAGCGTACGCCGAGCAAAAACTTCATGTCCAGTGTGGCTAAACGGAGGGATGTCGAGTGTCTCGACCTTCGGTCATCTATAATTCAGGGGCGCGGAAAGGTGAGCGCGCGGATCCAATTTTTCCACTCCTCGCCATCAATGATTAAAGCCCCGGCCGCCGCGAAATCCGCGCAGAAGTATTATATACGTCTACAGAGGGTGGAGATGGTTACGCGAGCTTACCTACCCGCCGAGAGGCCGACTTTCTTTTTTTCATGCGTGGATGAATAAAGCAGGCCGGCGTAATTTATGAAAACGAAGGGAGGGTGACTCTCTCGTCACCGGAGGAGCCATCGCTCAGGCGAATCGATTCTCGGGCGCGTGAGTCGCCCCCGAATTTATATACGCGCGCCGGAGCGACTTGCATATATATCCGGAAGTCGGCCCTTTGTCATAAGGCGGGTCGAGAGGCAGCGAAGGCGCGAGGTGTATATCTGGGTTAAAATTTGAATGAGCGCGGCGCGCTCCCTGTGAAGACTTTGAAATATCCCTGCAAGCTCCGCGCGTGAATTTACGAGGTGATGCGCTCCGAGCATTTTTATTTTTAATAGGCGCGAAGAACGCGGAGCGGACCACAACAAAAATGGATGCTCCTACGATTTGAATCTTTTTTTTTTTCATCCGATATTTCCGAGACTCGCACAGACAGAGTTATGCGATGGCAAGAAGGGAGCTTTTTTCTTTCTCGTAAGCCGGGCGCAAACAATGAATGAGCGAGCACGCGTCTCCCTTTCTTCTTTTCTTCTTATTCCGTCGATAATTCGAAATATATATAATTAAGTGAAGAAAATTTCGAGCGGCGCATACATCGGCGAGCAGTCGTGCACGAGTGCTATATCAAACAAATGAATCAAGCTCATGAAAATAAATTTCGCCGGGGCAAAGGCGTGTGCACCCGTTTCATTCTCAGTGCATATTTGAAGAGCTCCTGCGAGAGCGGCGCGGAGGAGGAGGGCGAAGGGAAAGAGCGACGGGGGGTGGGAGGCAGAATGGAGAGGTGCAAAAAAGGAGGAAAAAATGAGGGAAAAAAAGGAGGAGGAAGAGGAGAACCAGAGAGCGAGAGAGAGGGCGAGTGGAAGAAATGAAGCCGGAGGCTCGGGTGCGCTCGCGAGAGCCAATCGCTGCCTTCGATCGTCTGGGCATGCGCGTGTTTATCCAAGGGGAAAGCCGCGGCGCCTAGGGCGGTGCGCTACTCCAATTGCGTTAGACAATTGACATCCGCGCGCGACGGGACCACTCTCCTCTCTCTCTCTCTCTCTCCCTCTTTATCCTGCACCTTCGTCCGCCATTTTCGGAATTTCCACCCCCGACGGGAGGAAAACGGGAAAAATATTTTGACGCAGACGGCTGGAAGTAAATCCTGCCCGGAAATGATAAAAATGAAAGCGGGAAGCGCGTCCGACTGCTTCCATCGGGTGCACGCGGGAATTTTCCGCGAAACGCGCAATTATGTCGCTTTAATTAATTTCCTTGCGGCGCTCCTCTTTTTTTCTCGTCGTCGCGCCCGGAGGACCGAATTGTTTCGCGCGTTCCCGCGCCTCTTTTTTTCGCGCACACGCACACACCCCCGCGCGAAACGCAATAATTCACGCGCCAAAGCGTGTTGATACAGGCTACGCGGAATAATAGGGCGGAACAAGTTTGTTTCATGCGCGCGAGATTAGCTTAATGTTAACACACTGATTCCATTAGCAGATTTTGAATACTCATTTAAAAGTTTCTATTTACATAGTTATGCAACTCGCCGGATGTAAATCAAAAAGGTTCGAAGCGACGGCGTTTTAGTCCGCCTTTATTACGTATGCAAAATTCCGCGAAACTATGCAAACTCACGTGCTACCGTTAGTCCTAAATACTAACATATCAAATATATCGTTTGTATGCAAATTCCCGGAGCGCTAGGGTATAGGCCTCTTAAAGGCCCTCTTACATACGCCCGCCCGCTATATATATGCTCTTAGCCTCCTTTTAAGCGAGCGAGGAAAAAATTTGAATTCCGATCTCGGTAGCGAAACGACGGCGAAAGTTAAAAAAAAAAGAAAGAAACACTTTGTTAGTATGGAGAATATTCTTATGATAAAAAGTACATACATATAGGGTGACTGCACCAGTAAGTGACCAGGCACCAGTGAATGACTGAAACGAGAAAACAGAGCATATCAAATTAAAGCCATTATTTCTCGAAGCTGTAGGATAAACTTATTATCGGGACACCTACAAAAAAAAACGGCTCTACCAAAAAAAAAGTATTATTCACGTATAATACATAGTCATCGCAGGTCATTTATCAGTTTCCATTTATCGCGAGCTTAAATTTCTATCAGCATAAGAAAAAAGCGTAAAACGACGTCGGGGGTTACAAGCTGTCATTCCAAGCCTCTCGTGCAATCGCGTCGCTCTCTCCTCAAAATCCATCCAGCCGAGGCGCGCTCGATTCGCCATTGATCGCGTCGGGGGTGTGATCGATCGGTGTCGCCGCGGAGACAAAGGAGGGACAAGCGATAGAAAAAAAAAAGAGAGAGGCTAGAACTCGTCAAAGACTCCGCCGGCGTATTATAAAAGCTGTACAAACACTCGACGACGACGGGGTGCGGCTCTCGTCCGCGCGCCATCCACGTAATCACACAAAAATATTTAGATTAACGCCGGTCTCCTCTCTTTCTGTATGTCTCTCTCTGTCGCGCTCCCACCCCCTCGGGCGTCCGACAAAAGCCCCGGCGCACTCGGTGAAATTTTGTTTTAGTATAAACGAGGAATATCCCGCGGGCTGACGGGAAAGGGATATTAGAGGACATTTCCGTGTTTTCCCTTCGGTAAACGAGAGCGCGCGCCGTGTCACGCGCCGGCCCTTCGTAAATGCACAGCCCTACCTCGAGGAAGGGGGGCTGCGGGGGAGGATCGTATTTCGATCGATCCCTCAGTCGAGCGCGTCGAGGGAGAAAAAAGACAAGCGGAGGACACGATGAGTGGACGTTTCCACGACGGCTCCTCGACAATGTGCGTGGATTTTCGATGGCCTACTTTCATTTTCTTAATGGACGAATGACTCTCCCGCTCTCATAAAGGGACGTCCGTAAGCGTATAAGGGATCGATCCTACGTATATGTGCTTCCATGCGTTTACTCATGGCCGAGCGCTTACGGTAGGAGGGCAACAAAAAAAATGGAAAATCTTAGTCCGAGTCGGAATCTCGCGCTATACAACCTGGAGAGTTTGCGCGCTGGTCCCTTCGCGCGGGGGTGGGAAAAGTTAGCGCGTAACTTCGACGGCCCCTTTCTCTCTTTCTCCCTCTCTTCCTTTGCCAAACTACATTTCGCGAATATTACCTTTTAAGCGCCATTTTTGCCGAGTCTCTGCACGTCACTGCTCGCGGCTTTCGCGGTGTTAAATGTATTATTGGCCCTGAGCTTTTCGCAGACGTACGAAAAGTCGTAATCGAGTTTTTACGAGTGAATCTTATTCCTCGCTTTGGCTCTTTACTGCACGTGCGTGAATATCAACGGCTCGCCGTTTTCACGTTCTATTATCGTCCAATCGTAAAGGGTACCACTTTTTTTTTCTTTTTTTTCTTCTTTTTTTAATAAAATATACGATTACTGCTAATCTTCCGCGTTCCGGGAGTACACAACGCTGTCTTTCCATCACCTGATCGACGTGAAACAAAAGAGAAATCGCAAGGGGGAGGAAAAAATTCTAGCGATGCTTAATAAAAGTGGAAAAGCCCGTCCTCGCGAACAATTTTCCCGAGAGCGAACCGGAGAAGTTTCCTTTATCGTCGTATCATCGCGCGGATCGACCTCCCCCCTCTCCCTCCTCCCTCGGAAAGCAAACTGATCTCGGCTGACAAACCAATTTAAATGCCATAAGCTCGCTTTACGTAATCTCGCGTCATCCCCGGCCCGAGTCCCATATATACCCCGACGTCGGCAAAAAGAAAAATAAAGAGCGCGTGCACGCCAAAGGAAGAAAAGGAAAAGGAGACGAGGGTCCCGTGGAATCGCGTATACACGGGGGTCATTAGTTACAGCGGAATTAGAAAAGCGAGCGGGGGAAAAAAAGAAAAGCGTCCGAAATCGATCGGCCACCGGCGAGTCATTATCATTTGTACGGCCGGCCGTCGTACAAAGGCCAATCCGTCACCATAATGCGCACGGCGGCGCGATTTGAAATATCGCGAGGCACCCCGGCGTGTTTAGCCTCGTCGACTCTCCCCGCCGACGCCGCGGGAGAAGGCACTTCCGGGCGGGGCGCAAGTGGTCAATTAACCCGTTCCTATTTGTATCTTATCGATTGTGAAATTCGTGCCGTCAAAAGGGCCCTTTGAGCCGGTGCAGAGCCCCGTGCACGCACGCGTCGCTGCAACGGTGCACACCCACCGCCGGCGGGGGAGGGCGGGGGGGAGGCGTACTGCGACACAGCGCTCCTTGCGACCTAATGAATATACACCCCGCGCACGCACACCGGCGCGGAAAATTCTGAGCGAGCCGATTCTACGAGCGACGGGTTCAGATCAAAAGGTCGCACCGCTAATAGCCTTTTTAATAAGTACCCCGTTGCTTTTTTTTATACACCCTTATTCGTATCCGCCTATTTGTCGTTTTACATCGATTTAATGGTCCGATGTCCTTTTTTGTATGGTTTTCCAGGCGTTATTTGTAAGTACGGAGATACTGCGATGTTCCTCTTTTTGGTTTTCTGAGTTCGTAAATATTGTGTTTTTTTTTTACAATCGTAATTTCTATTGACGCACGGCGGAGTCCTTTTAGTGTAACTTTCGTCATTAAATATTTCTGAAAATGGGTTAATGACTATAGGACCCGCATTTCGATAGATTACTTTTCATATATCCCCGGGCGCTTGGCGTTTGACGACGGAATGCTTTGAAAATGACAGGCTGGCTTTCACTGCAATTGAAAAGTTTTTGAATAGGAGGGGAAAACGGGGAACTAAATCGGTAATAGTTTTACCGTGTAATGATACGAGAAATTCGGACGATTTTTGCAAAAAAAAAGAGAATGTCGAAGTCAAATGCGACGATTAAAGCGACCGAAGCTTAAGCTTGTTAAATTTTAATTTCGGACTGAAAAATGATGAATGGCAGCATTATTTAAAAAAAAGGGGGAATGTGCGGCAAAGAGAGAAAGTACAATGCACCATCGAAGTAACGAATCCAGACACAGCACAAACACGCGAAATAATTGAGTGGCCGACAGAAAAGCGTTGAAAATTTTTTAAGTTCTCGAGTGCTTTATTCATCGGGATAGTTATTTCAAGTTCGTGTATTCCCTGCAATTAACAGGCTTTCGCGTTTATTTAGAGAAATTATTTTTAGCCGAGTCAATTCAACCGTTTAATGACACGAGAATTTAAATAAGAATTTCATCGTATCAATCCGCTTTCAATCGACGCGAAACTACGTTCTATACTGCCAAGAAATTAAAATGCTGATATTGAAAAAATATATGACGTTCCAACGTAATTTGTAATTAATCATACCTTCGTGAAAATTGAGTTTCTCATCACGAAGCCATTTTTTCTTTTTTAGCTTTCCCAGAAAAATAATGGAAAACAAATAACAGAGAGCCACGGGCGATTTTTATTTGATAGGCAAACATAAAAATATCGTTCATTTTTTCTACAAATCATTGATTAATTATTTATGAAACGGTACCAGATTGCGTAAATTGCCCTATGCGATCAAATATCCCAAAATAAAACGGAACATTCCAGAAAATATCGTTGCCCAAACAATTCGAGAGCCTATATGTAGCCATCCGAGCGGCTGCGGGTCCGGCGACAATTAGCGAAAATTCGCGTCGCGGGTGCGCTCGCCGACATTAGGCATTATTATCGCGGGGTAGCGGCTGGGTGCATTGTCCCCGGGAAATTTGGTCACGCGCACCGCGTCCAGCCGTAACGCGGGCTCGGGGCGGCGAGACGACGATAAAGCCGACGCGCAGGCGGGTCGAGTCCAAGTCGTCGCTCGATACAAACGGCCGGAGTGGGACGGCGCGACGGCGTCGACGGCGAGCAGACCGAGAACAGGACAGAGACGGAGCGAGCGAGCAGGCCGAGTTCTTCCCTTATACATCGGTAATTTCGCCGTCGCGCCGCAGGGACAACAATGGCCGTGGCGCCCGGCCGGGGGTGGCTGAAGAGATTTTTTTTTTTTTTTTTTTGTTGAATGCGCCAGACAGCGTAAACACGTCCTCGCACCCACGCACACCTCGGCGTGCGTGTATATACGCGTGTCGAGCAGCGCGCGAGGGTGGGACAATCAATAGGGCGGCTCTGCCGATCGAAGAGCGAACGAGTGGCATGTTTATACGTATAATCGTGGATCCGGCGCTGCCGGCGACGGCTCCGCGCGCCCGATTATTGTTATTATTGTATATAATTAATCAGGCGATATGCGCGTTGCGTCAAGGCCCTGTCAAAGCAACGTCGCGCCGCTGTCGCCCGGCGCGCGCGGCGCGTTCTCTCGCTCGCCCCCCCCCCCCCCGCCACGCCGACGCGGCGGCGCTCTGTTATTATAAGATCCCGTTACGCTGGAATTAGTTAATCAAGTTATAAGCACCCGCGCGAACCTGGACGTATAAATAATGCGCGGACGCGAGCGGCGAGATAATTGCAGCGCGACGATTTGAACGATCTTTCTCTCTTCGTGCTTTTTTCCGTTTTTTTTTTTTATTGCTCGCACATCCCGTCCGATTTCTTTTCTTTCTTTCTTTTTTTTTTTTTTTTTTTTGCGGCCTGTTTTGCCGGCGAGGCGAGTTTTATTTTGGTCGTTGTGTTGCCCCTTTTTTCCTGGGGCCAGAGCAAACGGCTTTTTATTATTTACGCGCAATTTGGTGGCGAATCAATTACCGGGGAAAGGCCGGCGGGTATATACTCGCGCTCGCGCCACTGTTGCAGTTGCCCGCGTCTGGGCTAAATATACGCGGGCCTCGCATTGCGAATTGGAGTGCGCGTGAAATATTCAGCGGAAGTGTCCTTAAACGACGCCGACACGTTGTTATTCTCTGACTTCGGGCTCCTCTTCCTTTAGTTTTTTTTTTTTTTTTTTTTGTCAATGAAACGCGCCAATTGATAGAGACACGCAATTTCAGCCACGAGGTGCAATAATCATTCACGTTAAAACAGGGCAATTCGGAGGGGGGTCGGCGCTTTCGATCGCTAACGCGTCCGCGCTAATGAAGTTGTTTAATTTTCGTTAAAATTAGATTTTTTTCTCTAGCGCTCCGGGGGAGTGAAGAGCTTCTTTTTTTACAGGCTGTAATGCGATTTCACGCTAAAATCAAGCGGAACGCCCGGTGCGTTCCAACCCTTTTTCTCTTGCGTTCCTTCGTCATCGCCAGTGCACGCAAAAATCCTTTAACCCCTGGAGCAAAAAATTCCGGCGACCTGGAAAAATATTCCGGCCGATATAAGATTTTTTTTTATCCGAAGATAATTCATATAGATTTTTATCCCGACCCCTGCAGGTCCTCTCGCCACCGTATATACGTTTTTTTTTTAAGCTTCGCGCGTTTGCACCTATTTCATTTTCTCCCGCGGCACGCGTATGTGTGTTCTGGAGCGTCGAACTGATATATTAAAAGGTTTATATTGAGTGCGGAGGAGTAGTGTCTGCCGTTACTACCGAGCCACCCCACCGCTGCACCCCCCTCGGTCGAAGGAATTCGAGATCTTATCCGAAATTCCCACAGATTCCGACCGACGCCAAATACTCGGATTAGGGATTTCGACTCGCTACCGCTGCTGAAAAGCTCCTTTCAAATGAAATAGTAAACACGATTTCGCATTCAAATTTTCTCCTCTCTCATTGATACTTCGATTTTCATGAACTTCCAAAATTTCCCCTCGGTTTGCTGTCCAATAAAACAATTTTTTTTTCAATCAATCTCGTTCCTCTTTTTTTCACATACTTTAATGTTTTTTTTTTTTTTTTTGTTTTTTTGAAATATAAAGCAACGTTTTGTATTTATCCCGAGCGATATACGCTCATCAAGTCCGATGAAAACTTGGAAAATAAATAACACCGGTCGTGCAATTCACACTGAAAAAAAAAAGAAAAAAGTTTCCACGAGCACGGGAAATGAATCATCATAGTGCTCGGGCCAAAGTACTGCTCGGCTCGAAAAAATAACGGGGAAAATGGCAAATATGACGAGTGCGCGCGTCGAGTCGGGCCAATATTCGTCCGGCGAAGAAAGATATTTCAGTTACACTGGGGGGTCGGCAGCATTTCGCCGCTAATGCACGCGGCCGATTTTCCGCGGCTGCGGCGATGGACTAATGCCGCGTCCACCGCATTTCGGGATTCCGCTTTTTGACGGCGCGTCATTAGCAAGTTCCGCGCGAAATTGCCCGGACGTCAAGCGTCGGTCGTCTCTGTCTCCCTCGCTCGTTTATTTTTTTATACCTCCCTTTTTACCGACAGGTAACCCTGCACTGGGCGAGTTTATTAGAAAGGGTCAGCCGAGGCCATCATCTCCGCCCCGGGGTGAAATTCAATCAAGGGGAAATCCGCCGCGCGAGCGATCGTCCCTCTCTCTCTCTCTCTCTTCTTTTTTTACGGCGACGTCGCGGAGGCACTTCGGACGGTTTTTAATTCAGCGGAAGGTCGTCCCTTTCTTTCTTTTTACGGGGAGTACGGTGGAGGGGATGTGCGGCTGATAGAAATTTATGCGACTAGCGTAATTAGGTGGATAATATAGCCGGGTGATAGGTGCGGAGTTGCGAGTTATAAGCGGGCGCCAGAGACATTGTTATTGCCGCGGCGACGACATAACGAGATTCGAATAATGGTCAGCGGGAATTTACTGGCCGATACAAATTGTGAAATTAAACTATTTTGCACTGCACTCGTTCGCGCGCGGATTAGGGCATTAGCTTGATGGGTAATTAACTGCGTTGCAGAGAGGCTCGACAAACGGATATGAGCCATAATTATTAGGTCAGGCTGTAATTTTTAATTTTTCTCCGGGTTAACTCCGCCGATATCGATCCCTCTTCATCGTTTTATTTGTGATTGTATGTGTATTATTTTTTATTGCCCGTTCAGTCGTTCTTAAAAATGTATCCGAACTGAAACTGCAATTATATTACTTTATCGTTCACTGTTCACTAACTATCATGTACACTTTTTATTATTCTTATCCAATAAAAATGAATGAATTACAAAGCTGCTTAAAGCATGGTAATTCAGATGGGCTTAATTCTGTAAGTATTAATTTTAAATTTAATTATCATAAAGCAAACGTCGAAAAGTCGTCCCTACAAAATTACTCGATTCTGTCAAGATGTAGAAGTACTTTACATGAAATTTTAATGATTAATGAAATAGTAATTAGCACCTTCAGATAAAATTGAATTCAGCAGAAAGTGCAGGATAAGAATACATACACATCCGAATATGCATAAAACAAACGCACAAATCACAATCGGAAGTCTCATAAATTAACAAACGGAACGCACGTGTTTACTTCCGGGTCAATTCCACTCGACGAAAAAAAAAAGCCGGAGTCGGGCGAAGCAGTAGCCGCGATTCGCCGCTGGCGTTTAGAGCCCGCGCCTCGTGCATCCCGAGGAATGATAAATAACGCGGGGCACGTGCGCGATTCCAAAGTTAAGAAGCAAATTTAATAGAGTTATTTCGTAATTTGTCATTTTAAAAAGGAAAGCGCCGCGGAAGTTTCTCTGGAACGATGGAGAATAATGCGACGCCTCTTTTCCTCCCCTTCGAGCGCCGCGCGTAACCTCACACTCGAGCGAGACAATTCAATAACCAGTTTTCATTGTGCATACGCGGCGACGCTCTTCCTCTTTCTCTCTCTTTCTCTCGTCGGGAAAAGCCACTTTGATTAACGTCCCCTTTGAACAAAAACAGAAGCTTTATTTTACTCTCCGCCCCTCGGTTTTCGCCTTGCTCTCCTCCTCCTCCTCCTCCTCCTCTGCTATACACCCCCGGATATTTTTTATACGCAGCGCGCGCGCAAAAAACAACGACCCCCTCGCGGCAAAAATTCACCGGCCTATCCCTGTTTACAGCGCGGGGTGATTTGCATCGGAGGGAGTCGCGAGTCTCGGTGCCGCGTCCCGGAAATCGTTACAGATGTTCCACCCGCGGTGCTTCGCAACATTCGACGCGCAAAATTAGCGGCCGCGCGAGCAATAAAGGGACTGCACGCGCAGGGATAATGGAATGTAACGGGGCGCGGGTCGCAAGGTCCCCGCGGCCGTAAGTTCCTGTTAGTACAATTACGGGGCCTCGGGGCTTTAAATTCGCGCTGGCGTAGGAGGGAGGGGGGAGTATTTTTGCGTCGGTTCTCTCCCCGCTTGAATTATGTCGGATCATTGACGCAAAATGCGCCGCATTACACACATCCGCGGCGCATTACGGTCCCCGGCGTTCCGCACGACCGGCGGATTACACGTCGACGGGGGAGGCGCGCGCGCGCGAAGAATGAGGCAGAAAAGAATAAAACTAAAAATATATGACGAGCCGCGATAGAGGGAATGAAAAAAAAAAGAGGAGCAGCGCGGAGTGCATCGGACGCCGGTGGATCGATTGTTACAAAGCCGACGCGCCACATCGCGGTCGAGCCTGTCGATGCTGTAACTTTTGAACGAGTATTTTACACTTAGTATTGACCTTCGACTAATGGACAAGCCACTTCTTTTAATTATCCCATGCCCTTTTCTCTTCGTTTATTTGTATATTTATTTATTTATCTATGAATATACACGGGGAGGATTATCGGCGCGGGGATCGAAGCAAAATGTAATTTTCGAGGCGTAAAATAAAAGATGTATGAATATGCAGAAAAAAGAGAGAGAGCGAGAGGTGAACGTTAATAACGGTCCGCTGAATAATAACAGAGCGGCGCGCGCGGGCCAAGTTCTCCTCCGCTAGACAAGGCTGTTTTGCATCGGCGGATTAAATTTATTAGCGCGACGACATTATATGAAAATAAAATGCTAAATTATTCAAAAGCCCGCGAAGGTGCTGCTGCATTTCCCATGCAGCGCCCGTTAAAAAAAAAAACAGAAGCAAAAGAGAAAAAACCGAAAAGCAGAGCAGGTTCTCGCGTTAAAAATTGCTTTCTCGGAGTAAACACTATTTCCATTCCCGCGTTCTCGGAATCTCCCGTTCGCTCTGACCGCAGCCACACGTTTGGTTATAAAAGAAAAAAAATATTGAAAAAAAGGTGGCTCTCCCGCACGAAATTTTGTTTGACTTCGCATCCCGAACGGCGGGTACACGCAGGAAAGGGTGCGAGCCGCGGGTCGATGACTAAACCACTCTCTCTCTCTCTCTCTCTTTCTCTCTCTCCGGCCAAGACGTTACGTGCCGTTGAGTGTTTTGAGATGAAAAAAATAAATCACCCTTTTTTTCCTCCCGAATGGAAGTTATTGACTTATGTTTGTGTACTCAACTGCAGCCGACTCCCCCTCAAAGTTCTCGGAACGAAAACAAAAGCCCGACATCTGCCCCGAGGAACTCCTACGCTCTCTTCCCGAGGTCCGCTCCGCGCATTTGAATAAGATTGAACACTCGCCGGTCTTACGCGAGGCGAAATTCGCTTACACACTCCGCGGCGGGCTCGGGGCTGAAGCAACAGATATCGATCCAATTTGCGCGGTGCACCGAATATAATGCGCTCCGCGGGACTGAACGTGCGCCCCCGCAGGTGCAGTCGCGCGGTTACTTCCAGCCGCTCGCGGCAGGCGCCAACCCCCCGTTCGCATCCCTCCAGCAGTTAAGGAAGGATGGGGCACACGTAGGCACCCTCGAGGGTCCCGATAAGATGCTCCGAAATTCGCATCTGCGCCTTTTTCGCGCACTCTCTCTCTCACCCTGGAAGGCAGCATCCTCGGCGGAAAAGGGGTGCGCGCTCCCAGCGGCGGGAAGTAGGACACACGCACACTCGGGCACACGGACACCGGAAGCGGCGCAGCTATTTTGTAAAAGGTGCACTCACCTAACGTGCCTCCTGGGCAGGGGCGGCGGCACCGGGTTGTGGAAGTTGTCCATCATCGCGTAAGCGTCCCGATCCGGCTCCAATCCGGGCTGCAGCTTCTGCTGCTGCTGCTCGTAACTGTCCAACTGGTCCAGCCTGAGGAGCTCGGCGTCGCGGGGCGAGTGCAGCTCGCAGTGGGCTACGTGCAGCAGGGGCCTTAAACTGGAGCCGCCCTCGCGCTGCTGCAGCGGCGACGGGGGCTGCTGCTGCTGCTGCTGCTGCGGCGGCAGGGACTGCGGCTGCGGCTGCGGCGGCGGCGGCTGGCCCCGCGACGGCGGCCCCTGCTGCTTCGGCTCTAAACCATTGGCCAGCCGGTACTGGTGCTCCTCGCCCCAGATCTCGAACTCGCCCGCCGCCGAGTAGTCCCCGAAGCCCGACGTTTCCTTCACCGTCTTGCCGGCGCTGGGCCCAGTCGCGCGGGCCTCGAGGCTCGAGGAGCCGGAGCCGGAGCCGGCCCCGGCGCACCGCTCCTCCTTCCTCCGTTTGCGACTTATCTTGGAGGCGGCGCTGGCTGCCGGGCCGCCGACGAACGCGGTCTCCTGGACGCCGCCGCCCGCCGGAATGACTGAGGCTCTAGGAGGCGCGGGAGGAGGCCGATGACCGCGCGCGCATCCTCGGCCGTCCTACGCGAGGCCACAGCACCGCCGCGAGCCGCCGGAGCACCCGGGGGGTGCGGGATCGATGCGGCCCACCGACACCCCGCTGCTCCCTGCGAGGCGGCCGGGCTCTAATTGGGTCAGGCGCTGCCGGGCGAGCGGGCCCGCCTAGTCCCGAGCATATATTCGCCGAAGCACCACCGCACCACCGGGTACCACCCCTGCACAAGGACTCTCGGGGAGAAGCCTCCCCTCCGCTGGCAGTCGCGAGAGAACGCTCGGACTAGGAGGCGCGGGGGCGCATCCAGCGCAGCTAAGTCTCCGCGACTGACTGCCGCGAGCGCGACCGCCCCGCCGCGTATATAGCCCCAGCCGAACACTGTCTCTCCTCTCCGCTTTCTCTCTTCTCTCTCTCTCTCTGTCCGCGAGTCGTACGCGAGGGCCAAGCGCTGTGCCGGAGCCTGGCTGCTGTGCCGACTGCGACACCCGGCACAAAGTGACACTGAGCGCCGAGAGCCGGAGCGCAAGCGCGAGCGACTCCGTAGTGGAGCCGCGCTGCCCCCCACCACTCGGACCACGGTCCTGGCTGCTGCTGCTGCTGCCGTCGGCGCTTGCGCACTGCAGCTTCGCCGAGCCTCGAGCGCTGCATACGCGCGCATATACACGCTACGCCCCCGCACCGCCGTCGCGGGGTCATTGCGATCCTTGCGCACCGCCCGAGGAGCGTCCTCCGCACTCCCGGCCTTTTTTCTTCTCTTCCCTTTTTTTTTTTGAGCCTTTCATTTTTATCCACCCCCGCGTGCTCTTTTTATCAGCCCGCCCGGCCGTCTATCTATCGAGCCTGCGAGCCTCGTCTTATAGTGCACTCCCTTTGAGAAGTAGGAAGGACTCTACCTGTCGGTGTATGCGCGAGGCGGCGGGATTCATGTGGGTTTGGCGGCCGCGTGTGCGCGCGTCCACAGACACATGGAGGAAATTGCGCGCGCGGGCAGGGGTGGTTCGATGAAAGCGGCGCCCAACGGGGGAGAGACACCGCCGCTCGCTGTATCCCTTCTCTCTCGCGCGAGGGATTTTTGATCCGGCCTGCCTGCGCCGCGAGTATTTTGGCAGGGCGAAGCTGTTGCGCGCCCGTGTACAAGAAGGGTGGGGGAGGGGGGTGGTGCGGGGGCGGCGGCCACCCCGGGACGGTCGACGATAATTCATGCACGAGCGCGCGGCTCCTCTCGTCGGGATTCTTGGGAAATTTTCGAGATTAGAGGGGCCGCCGCGGACCGTTCCTAGGCGACTACTCGCCCTCGGGCGCGACTACCGCGCGAGGGGATGAAATTAGGTTCGAATTGATTTTTTTTTATACCTCGACCTCCCGTATATATACGCAGCTCTTCCCGACCCTCTTTCCTTTCATCCCTTTTTTTATTCGTGGGGGAGGGGGATGGTGATGGAAGGCACGAGGTATCCACGGACGTGCGAGGCACAGTAGCTATAGGCACCGGAGGCCGGGTGGTGAGGGCAAGGTGAATCCGCGCTGCGATGGGAGAGCAGGGCCTAGGCGATTAGTTATTGATTCCGCATAAGCTGCTCGTTCGCGATGATTGCGGCGATTAGCGACTTTTGTGAGGCCGCCTGTACGTGTATTTATTACGTGTTGGTGTGCGTGAGTCTACGCGCGCTAAGCCGAGCGCGCCGATTGACGTCGCATTGTTATGGTAATGAAGCGCACCCGGAGAGATGGAAAAATTAATGACACACCCGCTCGGTTGAATCTCACCGCATTAGAACAGACGGGGAGCCTTGAAATTTTTTCGCCGAACTTTCCACGAAGTGCCGCGACGTCCGCGGGACTCTTATACACCGTTTAGCCGAGCAGGGGGGACGCTTTCTTTCCGGTCGACGGCGGCGGGAAATTAGTCGGTGCTTGAAGCGCGCCCATTAAATCCAATAAAATTATATTGCGAGAGGGGGCGGCGCGCATCAAAATGCAATCCCGTCGGAGTCGGGTGTGAAACAATGCCGGGGCGCGCGCCGCTCTCGGGGCCGCCGGCGGCCGGTCAATGGAGACTTAAAATTCAATACGCTTAATAACGTTACAGGCGGCATTCAGGCGCGATTCAGACGCGACGCGCGCCCACCCGGCCGCGTAACAATATGGCTGAATATTGGCAGCGCCGCCGATGGCTCGGCCCGACGTCGGGGCTCTCTCGCTCTCTCGCTCTGGCTGTGCCGCCCGTCCGCCTGTAATCGAGAAAATCTTGCGCCTCCCGTGTCAAGCCGACCCGCGGGGGGTGACGGCGGAATATCGCGCGAAAAAGACCGAGCGCACGGTGGCGGCGTCAACCTCGACGCGCGCCGCTCGGTTCTATCCTGCTGTACTCGAGCATTCGAGCGATCCTGTTCCTGATTGATTTTCACACTCCTCGGATTGGGAGTTTTCGGAAAGTGCTTGATTGCATTGGAAATTTCTTTTTTTTTTTTTTTTTTGTTCATGCTTTTAACGGAATCGGTTTTTATTCGCGGTGCTATTAATATTTGATTGTATTTTATTAAAAGAGTTAAAGGTATATATAGTGGAAAATTAAATGCTGCATAAAAATTATTGCGAGTTTTTATTGATACTGTATATAACAAAAGTATAGTAAGGTGATAGCAATATAAACCAATAATATTTTATCAAAAGTAATACAAACGGTAAAATGTAAATAAAGTGAATATTAAAAAATTTTTTATTAAATCTGGATAAAAAAATGTCGATTATAGATGTAAATATTCAAATGCCCAATATTTATATTGTAAGCTTTGTATTAATCTATTTTCAATAAGAAATAAATCCATTTTTGTAAAAATTATTTTTATTTTTATTTTAAATATTGCAAGCTAAAATTAGCAATGCAGAAAATGGTATGTAATGCAACACATTAATCAATTACATGAAAATCTTTATTCACATTTCATCAATGAAAATTGATAATAAACATCTAATATTGTTATTCTATTTCAATACGATACGAGTTATTATTAACGAATATATACGAGTCTGCATGTGTTTTACTTAACTAAATAATTATCCACTTATATAACAAGATAAATCAAACCAGACGTACTTAACAGTTTTTATGTTTACATATTAAAAAGAAATAATTATAAATTATAAACGAAACAACTAAAAGAACTTCCATTTAAAATTTATATCACGTTATTTTCTTTAATTCTGAGTCACTTTTTTTTAGCCACGTGGTTAAAATTACAAAATCCACTCAAATACATCAACGTTTATATCTGACAACCCTGACATAAATAATAAAATCCAATTTTATGCACAGCCAGGGGAAGATAAAGGAAAAAAACTTGCTTAAAATCGAAAATTGATAAGACGCCCCGAGATAAGGGAAGTACATCAAACCCAGTTAATTTTCATCTCACCTTCGGAAACCCATTCGAAAGGCCATTAGAAATAGATCCACCGTCTCCCAGCGACGTCAGAATCCTCAGGTGAAACCCGAGGCGGCGGCGCAGCCTCACGTAACCCCCGGAAATAAAAATCGTCGACGCGCGGTGAAATTTGTTACGGCGAACGAGAGAGTTAAAAAAAATAAAAAAAATAAAAAACACCCCAGCGGCAAAAAGGCAGACGGTGGGTGAA
This sequence comes from Sycophila texana, assembly GCA_035582955.1. Lineage (NCBI taxonomy): Eukaryota > Metazoa > Arthropoda > Insecta > Hymenoptera > Eurytomidae > Sycophila > Sycophila texana. The sequence continues at coordinate 14,559,944 of JAWWEN010000020.1, read as the reverse complement.
AAAAAAAAGAACGAGGTCGAAGGTAGAAAGAAAATATGAACAGCGTAGGGTCGGTAGGTAGCGCAGGTCCAGATGCTCCTGCAACCGGGTGGAAACAAAATTGCATTTCGCTTATTTAGCCGGGCAGGCCCCGCGCTCTCTTCGCTTGCAGCAGGCAAGAGGGTGGAGTAGGGCACAGCGCCGGCAGCCTCGCGGCGTAACTCGATTTGCGGGCGCGGAAAGTTACCAGTATTCAAACTGCGCGCACAGCCCAAGCCCAAGGCTCTCGGCCGATCCCCGTCCGTTCCTGACCGACCGACGCGCACGTACGCGCGACCCCCTCACCCTCCTCCCGCCCACCACCCACCCCAGCGCCGCTCGTTGAATAGAAAAATTTATAGAGGAGTTTGAACAAACTGCGCTCGCTGTGATAACTCACGGCTCGGCGACCGGCCGCGCGTTTTGTTATCCGCGCCCTCTTTTATATTTTTTTTTTGCGCGAGCGTCGCGTTTTAACTGCCTCTCTCGTGGAATTAGAATTAGAATTAGAATTTATTTATCGTCCGAGAACTCAGAGGTCCTATGCGGCCAGGGCAAATACAAAAAAATTTACATCGAGTTACAATACATCACAGCGTGACCTTCGCCGGTAGGTCAAAAATTACAGAACTAAAGCTACTCGGCGGACTGCTCTCACTCGCGGGCGCAGGGGGGACTCAAAGGGTGGAGACGTCGTGTTCCCCTACTTTTCGAAACGCCGGATTTTCTGGTTGGCGAACAAGGAGATTTCTCAGGTCGCTCATTTTTTAATGCATTCCCTTTGGTGGCCACTGGACCGGCGGCTCTCCGACTCCGGCGGACCCTGCTGCTGATTTTTATTTATACAGAGCGGCGTTGTTATTGAACATCAGGATTAAATGCCTAGATTCGCGAAGCTGCGAGATTACGCTGGTTTAAATTTTACGACGAAAGTTGCGGAAGTGCACTTGCGAATTTGCCTGCCTCTTATACGCGCAACCCGGCAAATTTAAAAATACTGACCCGGTTTAATCCGCGCGTGAGATTTACAAAGTGAATAATTTTACTTCCGGGCGTTCCTTTGTTTACACCCCGGACGGCGGCGATAAGTAAGTTCGCGAAACGAATGAGCACGTCGTCGTCCTCGGCTGTGAATAATTCCACCCCCTGCACCTTGGATTTTCGAGGAGTAGAGCACGAGCGCGTCGCACGGCGCGCGATCATTTTTTCAACAGCACCGATCACGGTGAGGCAGTTCGAGAGGGTCGGGAAGTAATAGATTACAAATCGGACGGTGGGTGGGACGACCTTTGTTTTCCCGCGCGGACGTCGAGTTAAAATTAAATCAGGAGAAGTTTAAAAAATGTTAGTAGGTCAATCTCTTAATCCGGCCGTGGAGACGAACGTCGAAGTTTCCATTAAAGGAAGCGCGCGAATCCCCATGAAATTTTTTCCGGCTTCCGGCGATCGCGTCGCCGCTAATGTAATAAAAATGTTTCCCGGAAGACGCCGAGTCCATTGTCCGTCGAATCGAATCGTATCGACCGGTTGGGCGCTCGCGGCGGCGGCGACGCGCACAAGACACTCGGAAGTCGTGCAGCGGGAGGGCGCGGAAAAAATTAAGAGCTAATAAAATACCTATACATCCGCATTCATCTCCCCTCCGCAGCGGGCGCACACGCAACGGGGGGAATCCCGCGAGTCCGCGCCCACGCGCATGCGCCCGCTCTTGGGGATTATACTGCCGGCGCAAGGACCTTTCCTCCTCTGCTATATACCCTTTCTTTTCCTTTTTTTTTTCTTCCTCTTTTTGCGCGCCAGTCGCGCATAAATACACGGCCCACTCGGTCGAGTGGCGGATTTTGCAGTATTCCCCTTTGAAGGAGCGAGAGTCGAGGGGGGGGGGGGCATAAAAAAGGGGGCCAGGAATCCGGTCCACTTGACCCGGAGGAGGCAGACGGGGGGCATTGTCCTACGTTATTTTCCGAGGATCGCGAATCCTCTTAGGGAGACGAGCCGCGAGGCGCAGCTTCGTTAGGACGCTTTTGTGCGAGCGGTGTATGTGCTCTAAGCCTCTGGCTCACGGGGAGGCGCGGAGGAGGGCGCCGCCGGACTCGGAGACGCTCCTGCCGCATCGATCGACCCTTGGAAATTGTCGTCGTCAACCTACTCCTCCCTCGCGGCTCGGCGCATGCGCAACTTCTCTCCTCTGTGCCTCTCTTTCTTCGTATCCCTTTCTCCTTCTTTCTCTCGCTCGCCCGCGGATATTATGATTCACGAATGCGTGTGCGATTGTGTTAAATGGGATGGAGTATATGGGGAGGCCCGGCTCTGTTTGTCTCCTGCTCGCCTTTCTCCTCGGCAGAAGAGTCCCCCTCGAAGCTCCGAGTTTATCTAGGATAGTTTTCCATTCGGGCCGTCGTCGACGCTGTCTGATACCTCGAGAGCCTCCTTCTCTCTCTATCCCTTTCTCGGGCATTTTTTTTTTTTTTTTTTTTTGCAGCAGCAGCAGCTACCGCCGCCCCCTCCTTTTGTGTCGGCCGTTTTCATTATTGCAGAAAAATGGAAAGATGCACGACTCGCTCGCGTGGGCACACTTTCGACTCTTTTTTTCCCCATTTTGTCCCGATCGGGCTGGAGCCAGTTTGCTCTTTTTTTTCGAGAAAGAGAGAGAGGGGTCCAGGAACGGAGAAGAAGGCAGGGCTTCGAATTTTCGAAAAGTACGACAATGCCCGGCTTATCGGCGCTGCTCTCGTTGTTTTTCACCGGCGGCAAATGAGAAATGAATCCCTCCGTTGTGTTAATTTGAAATTTAATCATTCCCGAGGGGCCTGATGGATCGAGTTTTCTATTTTGCTTTAATTTAGATTGACAAATGGCGAGCCCCGGCGAGTGGATGAAAATAATCAGACGACGCGCGCCGCCTTCCGCGGACTTTTTTGATCCCGAAGATTGATTATTTTTTATCAAAGTTGCATCGGCGACTATTATTAGTTTATAAGTCCCCCGAGCCATTTTTCTTTATGGCGATGAAAAATAAAAGAGAGACCAATTTTTCCCTTAAAAATCCAATATAAAAAAAAAAACAAAAAAAAAAGAGTGCACCGAGTACGAGACGAAAAAATATAGAACACGCGTCGAATCACCTTATTTTTGCCAAAAAAAAAAGAGTAAAAAAGACGAAAAAAAAAGAAAGCCGATTGCTCAGCGTTGCCACAAAGGATGTAGGTTAATTTGGGCGTCGGGCGGATACTCTAAAAATCAAAATACGCCTCAGAAAGTGGTTCACTTTAGCTGCGGCGGGTCCGGGACCCCCCGCCGGCCTTTATGTATCCGCTCTCCTCTTCCCGATGATTTATCAAAGTCGCGCGCGCCCGGGACGGAAGATTTCCGAAACTCGCCCCGCGGGGATGGCGCGTAATGCCACTCGTAAGTCGATAGAGTGCGAAAAGCGCCGGACTCCCTCTCACCCCGAATTAACGAGATTCCCAAGCGTAGAGTCGCTGACGCGAGCAGTGCGTCCTCTTTTTTTTTCTTTTTATCCTGCACTTCGCCCCCTCCCCTACTCACGCCCTGGCTTCTCGCTCGCTCGCGCGCCAAACCGAGCACGCGGCCAATGCTTAATATGCGCGCTATTTGGAGGATATGAATTCGCGCCTAATGTAGTGTGCCCGGATTTAATTTATGCCGTTCGCGCGTACGCGTGTGTTTTAATCGTGCTCCGGGGCCCTCCGTGTAACTGAAGGCGCGCGGCGTGTACACGCGCTCCCACGCGCGCGAATTTCCCCGCGCAAGGCCTGGTTGAGTTTATCGATCAACGAGTAATTAGCTTTGATGCAGCCGCGCTCGAGCTCACGCCCAACCCTCACCCCCTTTCCTCCCCCTCCTCGCCCTGCTCCGGAGCCCGTTTCTCTCTCTAAGAATTTCTTAATGAAAAAAAAAAAAAAAAAATTGTCGCGCAATTTTTCCAGGCCGCAGCGAGAGATGGTATCGCATTTTCCGAGCGAGCGCGGCGCAGGACTTTTTTCGCGTGAAGGCGCTAGCATCGCCGGAAATTAGCTCGGTTTTTATTCCCCGCGACGTTTGAGGGTTTATTATCATCGAGCGCTGAATGGAAAGGGGATGCCGCTTTATTTTTTGCCTCGGTTACGGTTTTTATTTTTAATTTTATTTTGTTTTAGTTATATTTTTATCTCCGCCTCTACGCGCGAACTTCTCCCTTTCGCGTATTTTTCGACTTGGTGAATTCGAAAAAAAAAAATTCCTCCAGCGGGGCGATATTAAAGCCTGCCGGTCTTTTACGAGGATGCATTTTTTCCTAATAAAAGTTTTTTCACAGCAAACGTTTCAATTTCGTGAAATATAGCATTTTCTTCTTAAATTCGTGCGTACGTGTTACTCCGAGGGTAAAAAAAGAATCTCGTTCACTAGCTGGTGAACGTGCAAGGGCTACCGTGCGCACCCTACTCTCTGATTTTCTCTCATTTTTTTTATAAAAAAAAAATATGTATGCAATAAGCGGTTTCATGCGCAAATCTCATAACCATAATTCAGCGGGGAAAAATATTTTCCGCGAAATAAGAATTTTAATAAAACATGCCTTATTTTTTTTATAATTTTCCGCCTCCGCTGACCAAGAGACTGCGTTTGAATAATGAACGACCAAAAAAGTCGATCACACGAGACGCGACACGTCGCGGACGTAACATAAAGTTTCTCGAGTGCGGGGTAAAAAATTCAAGGCACTTAAACATAAAAAGACATCTTTTTTTTCGAAATCCACGATGAATTTGCTCGACACTCAGGCGACACACTGGCGCTTGGTTCGTGCTCGCGAGGGAGTTTACGCGCATAGCATTTCAATTAAAGGCAAGATGCTGCGGCTCTTTAGAACACACATTCTCGAGCGACGCATAATGAAATTCTCATTAATGAAGATTTCCCAACCATTAATGGGGAGGGGAGTACTCGCATTAAATTATTCGCGTGTGGCTCACTTCGCCCCGACAAAAAGTTATACCCTACTTTGGAGCAGAATGATTTTTGGAGCGAGTTACTCTAATGGCCGAGATTGCGTTTTAATTCGTTTTAAGATTGATCAAGAAGTTCGCAAAAAGTGGACTCGCGCTGGAAAAAGTTTTTCCCGGGGCACGTAGCCTTAGTTAAAAATGACTTGATGTAAAATTAATCTAATTTACTATCAACTTTGTCCTCCGTCCCCTGTTAAATAATGGTAATCTTAAAAATTTGACGATAATCTAAAAAAAAAGGTGTTACGGCACAAGTGGACTACCGTAAAATATTAAAATGACAATAATTTACGAGGCTGACATAATAATGAATTATACGAGAAAGTAAAGCGATTGCAATTTGCGCGGATTAATTGAAATTATTTTTCAAGCAATTGCGCAATAATAACTCTCAAGCGAATTATTATACGAAAATAAATCAATTAAAGGTGTTTATCATAATGTATTTACATATACCCCGGTAGAAAGTGTTCAAGTCCGAAAAGCACGGCAAATGCATGGGCTTGAATAAATCACAGTGTGCACATCCTGTGTGTCCTGCACTCTACTTCGCAAGCACATCTCGTACATCGCGAAAAGACGTTTTTCTTTAATAACGAATCATCGTAAATAAATGAAATTTATTAAGGGGTAATATCACCTTTGAATTTTGAAAAAATCATTTTATTTTTTTTTGCATAAAAAGGTTTTTTAAGGCCCCAAGAATGATTTTCAATAGATTTTATGCGGGAGCGGAGCCGAAAAATGACTGAAAAAGTCACCCGACCAAAATAA
>JAWWEN010000020.1:14518399-14546547 GCA_035582955.1 Sycophila texana | reverse complement strand
TAAAACTTACTAATTTCTATAATTTTATTTTTGCAGGTCTTTTTGTAATTCCAAATTTATTGGTATATGACCCCCTTGAATAAATCTCAAAATTTTACTATTACAAAGCTTCCTCTATAAGGAAGCAAAAATCAATCAAACACATGCATACTTTTATTGTTTCAAGAAGTAATTCTTAAAAAAAATAAATAAATAACAGAGATAACTTTGTATTCGCCTTGTTTATTGGAGCGGAGCGAAGGATAAAAAAATTCATTGCCATAATGTAGAGAAATTAGATCGAGCTCCACTCGGCGAGAACAGTAGGCACTCGGCAATTATTTCCAGGGTGCGTAATGGGAAATTAAAAAAATCCACCTAGAATGTTATAAGGGAGTGGAAAATATTAAGCTCTTTTTTTTCAAAAGCAATTTTCTTTTTCTGAAAAATAATGAAACGTTCTTGAACGCGCCGAGATAAAGTGAGCGTGGCGAGAGAGAGAGAGAGAGAGAGAGAGAGAGAGAGAGAGCAGGAGAGAACGAGAGAGAAGCTCGGGGTAGAGGATGGAACAGTTTTTAAAAGTTTCCCAGAACGCGAAATGCCTGAAATACTTTTATAAATCAGGGAAATTGCTTCGAAGGCAACGTAAAAAAATCATACAAATTCTTTTGGTAATGAAAAATATTGGTCTCAACAAAATTTCTGCCCGAAGAAGATGAGAGGTGCGGCGCGAGTGCACGAATGAAGCACAAAAACAACCAGTGCAACGTAATTAATCATTCACTGGAAGTCTGAGTCCCATTCGCTGGGTCCCTATAGTACCACGACGGGAGATAAACTTCGAAATAAGCAAATGAACCACTACACAAATAAGTCACGCTTCGCTCGCGTCACAATACGAGTGCGCAAACTTTTCGCAAATTACTCTCTAACAGCGCATAAGAAATCCCCTTCTCAAGGTACAGTGGACGACAAAAATGATGACTACTTGTACGGCTGTGCGCGCGGAACTCGAGTTATCGTGGAACTTAGCCGGCGAAAGGGAACTTTTCGTTTCTATTTTTCTTCTCTCCTCACTTTTCCGTTTTTGTTTAAACTCGCGACCATTTTCCCTCCCATCGAGGCAGCGCCGAGTAATGTTTTTGATTTGCATCGTAAAGCGGCGGTGTAGTAGTCGTTTGATGGAGAAAAAAAATTACGCGCGGAATTTACCAAGAGATTTCTCGCGTTTCCGCGAAGTCCTTTTAAACGCTGCGCGCTTCAAAGTTAAATAAAGCAGATGGCCTCCTTGGCTTTAAAGAAGTAACACTCAGCAGACGCGCCGGCGGTGTTTTTTTATTATTAAGAATTCTCGCAGCTACGCTGCTGAGCGCGCGAACAAAGTAATTTACTCTCGGTGTACTCAAATTATTTTAATTTACGTTTATATGCGAGAAAGAGCATTTCTTTATGCGTTATTAGAACATTTTTTTTCCCCGATTTTTATTTTCGCCGGGAAAGCCAATTTTGTTTTTTTTTTTTTGCGAAGGAAATTTTGTCAGGGATCGGCGAGTTGCAGGGATCCAACGATTTTCTGGAAGGCTGGAATTTTTTAATTAATCGCACGCACGATAATTCGGTTAGCATACGTTCGGTAAAAATACCTTTTGCGATTGTATTGAGAATAACTTTTGTGCATAAAAAAATCGGCAAAATTTAATCAGACGATATTTTCAATATACATTTTTTTTTTAAATAAAAAGTTCTCAATATCGACGATACACCGCGACGAGCTACAACTTTTTTGCATTAACTAGCACGAAGTTTGAAAAATTCAATATAAATGAATGAATGCAATAAAAAAACTTTTTTTTTTTTTTAAAGCAACATTTTCATCAGCCTGGAGAATCCCCAAAAAAAGCCATCCACCGCACAGAAAAAAAAATAAAATCCTCTCCGCGGATAACAAAGCCGGGCCGGAAGCGGCGCAATTTTAATAAACAGCAGTCAGCCGCGCGGCGACAAAAGGCCGCACTTAAAGTAAAGCTCGGCCGGGCTAAGGGCGAACTTTTCCGGGGAGGGGTGCACTCGCTATCTCGGCTGGCGCGGCATTAAACGCCTCGTCATCAGCCGGCGACAACAAGTTCCGCCCGCAAAATGAAGAGCCCGGGCGCGCGCTCGCATCCCGCGGACTGGGCTCGCTGCGATTTCCGACGAAACTCGCTAATTTGTCGAGCCGTCGAGTCGGGCGATCGCGATAACTTTCCCACCGGGACCTCGTCCCGCATCCCTCATCTTACATCACCGAAGTCGAGTATCACGGCGTGTAATGCGCCGTCGGACTCGCCGCCGCCTGCGGCACATCTGGCGCGAGCCGAGCGTGCCGGAGCCGCTCTGATATATATCCATCCCCGCACGATTTTCCATAGTTGCAGGACTCGCAACCGAATCCTTCGGCTTTCTCTCTCTCTCTCTCTCGCTCTTCCTCTACTCCTCGCCGTCCTTCTGCACGTGACTTATCTCATTTTCTCCTTTGGCCCTGTCTCTCGCTCCGCGGCGACGTCAGGTTTTCCGCTTTTTCCTCTGCCCTTTAGCTGTCAGGAAACACGAAACGCATTCTGAGGACTCCGCTCCGCTCCTGCACTGTATACATATATATATATCGCGCGTATATGGAGACGAGGGAAAGGAGATCCGTGTTTTACGCGAGTCTAAGTCTACTGCTGTATCGGGGAAAAATCTCTCTTTCATCTCGCGTCCGGAAAATTGAATATTAAAAAACTTGCTCTTTCTTCGATCTACCTCTCTTTCTCTTTCGCTCTCTCCCTGTCTCTCTTCTTTTTTTTTATCCGAGCGCACCGCGCGCTGCATTAATCGAAAAATGGTACGTGACGTGTCCGAGGCTTCTGAATGGATCGGGATTAACTATTTTGTCTTTTTTTTTTTATTTTCGTTACGTTGTTTTTCAACGGCGACCGACGATGGGATAGATGAATCGTGATAAAGTTTAATTTTACTTCCTTTTCAGAGGGAACTGGGCTCGGGGGAAAAATGAATGGAGAAATTAGTAAATAATCGGAGGATTTCATCAAAGCCCACAATCGCGAAACGAAATTGCACACAATCGCAGCGCCGGTTGAAGTTAAAAATTCTTCACTAAACGCGATCGAAGTTAATTTGGTTTATTGTGTCTAAAACCATTCATATATACGCGCGGCCTTTATTAGTAATGCATTAAATAAATTCGTTGTTCCTGGCGTCGAGACTCGTATTTTAAGGATTGTTATTCAAATTATTTGTAATCAATATCTGTTTAATTATTTTCTGCGAGTAAATCCATCATTCGGAAATAATGTTTTTGCAGTTTATTTCGCGTAATGTGGAATACCGTCAAAATAATAAATTACACGTACATACGGTCGATCGTAAAAATATTATTACTTTACGTTCCGATTAACTTTTGAGCGATTTTAAAAACGCGTACAAAAAAAAAACAAATAATTTTATCATTATCGCAATAATAGCTATTCACGTAATTTTTTATCCTTTATCATCATTTGACAATCTTTTGATCCATTATAAAAATAAGAAAAATGTATGCACAAAAATAATACCACTTCAATTATAGTATTCTATACTTGTAAATCGAACGCAGAAGCAAACCGACCATTTTTCACAAAGATTAAAAAAAAAAAAGATCAGCTCCACTGCAGCCGAACTGCAAACACGAATAAGTCCTGTAATTTGAACGTGAAATCTTAATTGCCGAAGAATCTCAAGCGTCGTATTTACCAGCAGAATTACCAGTAACTCGCAAGTTACTCGAAAAATCCAGTTTAAGCGCGCGGCAAGGGTGTGCAGAGGATATAGCCGCGCGTCCAACCTCGTACCTCTCGCCCGTAAAGAGAGTCCGCCGCACAGAGACAGTGAGCCGAGTGCGAGCGACCGAGAGAGCGAGAAAGAGCGACAGAGACAGACAGAGAGACGCACAGAGAGAAGCGGCAAGCTGTCGGGCGAGCGAGTCCTTTGTCGGGGCACTCCGGACTAGAAGGCGCTAATTACAGAGGGTCCACTTCCTGGCCCCCAGCCGAGCCCCCCGTTCGCGCGCCAGCAAAGTGGAGGTGCACGCGGCCGAAAAGAAGAGGACGGAGAAGCCCCGCCGACCGGCGAGAGACACGTACGACGAGCTGGAGGGTTGCAGTTTGCCCACCGCCGGATGTTATCCATGTGCTTTACACATTCGGCCCCGGCGATCCGGCCTGTTTGGCCAAGGAAACGCCGAGACGCTTGCCGCGCGCGTCCTCCACCCCCGCAGCTTCGCTCGCGCGGGGGCTTACCTTTTTTACGGCTACTTTGGCGCGGCCGGTGTATACGGAGCGCTCGGCGCGGGATTAGGGCTCGCTTTACGATGATGAAAGTGGCGGCCGCGAAAGCGCCCGAGGAATTCGCCCCCGAGGATTGCGGCCGCTCACGGCACGGCCTGATTCTTGCGGCGCCGCCGAGGAATGGCGGCTTTACGGCGGCCCGCGCGGGCATTTTGTTTATTGGAGTTTATTAAGGCGCCGATCGATTCGCGGGTAATTGTTCGGATTGCCCGGATTAGAGGCGCTCGGGGCTTTACCTTCTCTCGGTTTTTTTTTATGGGCCGAGGGAGACCGGCGTGATCATCGCGCGGCTCGTTTAATGAATTGGGAATTTATTTTTTTTAAGAGGTCCTCCTCGTCCACTTGATGTTCATTATGGTGCTCTATTAATTTCCGCGTGCGGCCGCTCGCGTTTATATCCGTCGTATAACTTTTATCGGGCTGGGATTAAAAATTCTGAACTGGAGGGTGGAAATATTATCATTTTTTGTTGTTGCTATTATTATTATTAATGCTTTGACGTGTTGTTTCGTCGCGAAGGCAATTTATGTAGGATTAATTAATGCCAATAGTATGTTAATAATTAAATGACGAGTATAAAATTTAAAAACCCCGTGAACTTCTTTGAGCGCAGTTCTTTTTTTAGGAAACGAACTACAATGCCCGGACGAACTTACAAAGTTACGTTTAATTTAATTTTCATAAATTTAATTACGAAATACGTCGATAATATTGATGAAAAAAGTTTAAAAAGCTCGACGCCGTTCATCATCGTCGGGGACGCCCGGTGTCACGTATAATACACAGCGTATAAAAGCGTATACTTCGAGATTAAAATCTGAAGAGGCGATAAAAATTATCGGTTTTTATTTCGATCGAAAATTGATTTTCCCACATTTAAAATAATTTATACGAAACCCCCAGCACGGCGCGCATATATAAACGGCGGCAGGTTTTCTCGCTTTTTCCCCGCGGCTGTCAAGATAACGAGAAATAATCACTAGCTCAACAGAATTTTCATTGATAATCGATATCTCTGAATTTCTGATGCTGACTGACGCGCTACATCTGCTGCGCTCGCGGCGTAATTGAAGGAAGAAAAAAAAATAATCTGAAAGTGGCGGCCTCCGCCCCCCGTTTTCGTGGCAGCGCGCATTTTTCAATCTTGAACATTCGAAACGTACCGATAACGAGAAATCCCGCCGACGACGGAGCATCGACGGCGCCGCCGTCGCTCGATATATCGTTTTCAAATTAATTTTTGTCCTCGTGGTGTTTCGCGCACATGAAATTGCGCACGAGTGGATTGATGTTCGACAAAGAATTTACAACTATACGCTTTCTTTATTTAAAGACGAGGCGATAATCGTATTTTACATCGCGATAGCGGGAAATTGCTTATGCATTTTAAAATTTTTGAAATTTACGCTGCCTCTCAAGTAAAAAAAAATGTAATGAATTTGTGGAATATAATGATGGCGCTGTAGTACATATTTTGCCTCGAAAGTTTCTTTCTAACGCACCTAGTTAAAAGTTCTTTGATTTTTTTTCTCAGCGTAGATTATATTACGTATTATGTGAATTTTCGCATAATTAATTTTTTAATAGACCTTGATGCAGACGTAAAAAGAAAGTTAATGCGTTATCTAATAAAACTGAATAAAAAGAATTTGTATAAGAAAACAGATTTATGGAATACCACTTAAATTGCTATAGCAAAGAATTTAATATTGAAAGATCAAACAATTTAAAAATAGTAACTTTTTACAATGTTATTCTTTTTTTTCCGTACAAACTTTGTTGGCCCAGTTTCTTGATTCTACCTTATAACTACCATGTAATTACTATGCCGATAGTCAAACATAATTAATGTCTCGCTATTACAACGCCGTAAAGTAAGGCAAAGCTAAAAACTAGCCCATTTCCAAAGTAATTAACGCTCCCCCCGGTCGTTTTTATAATATCAGAATTTCCACCAGGGGAATCGCGCCGGCAACTCCCGTAAAAATCGCGCGTCTCCCACTGAACTTTTCTCGGCCCCCGCAAAACTTCCCTTCCCTCCCGACACACATTTTCGCCTCGCGACGCCCACCAAGACAGTCGCACTGAAAGGGACTCTCCAACGCCGAAAAGGGCTACCATCGTCGGGACTCGAGTTCAAAGCCACCGCGGCCCATTTTCGGAGACGAAGGGGACAGCACATCGCTTCGGCCCAAACAGCGCGCAATCACTGTCATTCGCAACTCGCGCGTAACTCGATCAGAAATCTCAATCCGCTCGAATTCAGGCGCCTTTTAATCACGTTCCAGCGCGCCGCGCGTAGGTGTCTATTTCCGTCGCGCGCCGGCAATAAGGGCGTATACAGTAGCGCGCCGAGGGGCGCGAAAGTTAGAGCACGGGGTGGCCGGACCCCCTACCCCTGCGAGGGATTCCCCTGCGCTCCGAATCTGCGCATACTCGGGCTTATAATTGACTTGGCTCGCGCTCGCCTAAAAAAGAAGGCGACCCTTTGAGAGCGAGCTGCCGAGGGAGCGGTGTCCCTGTGCGCGAAAGGGGGGCGGCAGCGGCCTCGGGGAGGGCGCGCGCGGTCGAATGGCAGAAAGGTGGCCCTCGCCGGCGGCATTAGCATCCGAACGAACGGGCGCCGATAGCGCGCGAGAAAATAAAAGGCCTCGGAGCCAGGTGAGGAGCGCCGCGATAAAGGCGCCGGCGAATCTAATAAACGCGGGGAGCGCGAAAAACGCGCGTCTCCGGTTACCGCCCCGGCGGCCCCCCCTTTTCCCCCCTCGGGCGACGACTATTGCCCGTCTACCCCGTGCGTGTTTGCATATGCTTCCTCCGCGACCGGCTCCGTGGCCCCTATGTATAACCCTCCCTCCCGCCCCTCCCATATACCCCCGGCGGAACGAGCCGGCGAAATGAAGACGCCGGAGCTGAATATATCCACCTCGGCTGCGTGTCTTTTGCATATGGATGCGGCGATCGAATTTGCTTAATTCAAAGCCGTTTGATTACTTTATGAAGGCGCCTCGCTGCGAGTGCATTTCGTTACTTTTTAGAACGTGCGACGTCGAATGTTTTATACAAGACTGCCTTGTGACTTTGATGTTTAAATAAAGGTTGAGGCCTTTCGGTGTATTTTTTTCTACCTGTAGTATTATATAAATATCCGAAAAAGCATGTTTGACACCGAGCGAATTCTGAATTTTTTATTTATTTATTTATTTTTATGAATAAATAAAAGGAGCAAAATTAAATAATTTCAAAATAATTGAAGAATATGAGAGATCTGTAAATAGGTAAATAAACGTAAGTTAATTTGCTGGATTAAATATTAAACGGTTACATATAAAATCAGTGCCCGTATAATAAGATAACACAATTTCAAGTAATTTTGCAGGAATAGTTACTACATTCAAAATGGAATGTACTAAAAAATAGCTTATTAGCTTAAACTATTTATAAAATAATTTATTTTACCAATAAAGCAGAGTTTACCATCTGATTATTAGACTGAATTATAGATAGATAATGAGGTTGTTCCTTATCAATACACATTTTCAAATAGATTTAATCAGTTAATTAATGTAAGCGGGATTCTGTTAGCCGGAGTATATAACGTAACCATGTTCGAAAAAAATTTTCCTCTAACGCAAAAAAGAAGGCAACTCGTGAAATAAACTTTTAAAAATGTATAACTACCGTAAAAAACGAAATAAAAAGAATCATGCAAAACGCAAGCAGCAACATTATAAGCAAAACCTCTACTAACAAGTCAGACATTCTATAATGAAACATTACATTACACAAAACACCGAGGCGCTGCTTACAAAAGGAAGGATTATTATTTACTTTCACCTCAGCGCCGCTCCAAAATGCAAAATGCGAAAGTTTTTCCGAGCTTTAAAACCTGGCCAAATCACAAAGACTAATGCGAAAGTTGTTACGTAAAAACGTACACTACCTCCGGGCTACTAATTACATCGCCTAATTTAAAAGTGCGCGCGCGCGAGTTTGATAAAAAAAAAAAAGAAAAAAAGAAGAAGAAAGAAGCTCGCGCCCGCGCGCGCGCGAATTCCCGCGGATCTTTTGACGCTTTATCAAGGTAAATTAGCTCGAGTTAATTATTCCGAAGTTTTTGCGCGACCAGACCAGCGTGGAGCCCCGGCGCCGAGAGAGCCCGGCGAATCGCGGTTAATTTCGCTGCGTAACAATCTGGTCGGCCGAAGCCGTGCGCGGCAATATCATATTTACGGCAAAAATCGCGCGTCGACCGCAGCGTTCGGGCCCTGAATAATTACACGACGCGCGACACTACGGACAAGTCTCGAATTCGTCCCCGCGCTTTCCTGTGATTTCGCGAGAGTTCATCACTCGAATACGGCATTATCGGAATGGTCTGCCCTGTGGCGTCGGGGAATTTCGTTGGGTACGGTTAAAAAGTGCGATGAGCGCGTTATCCAGGAGTTGGGGCGGGGTAATTAATGCTCCTCGGGTGGAGAAAGGGGGGCACAAATAACAGGGTGGCTCGCGGGTGTGTATGATTGCAAAGGAGAATGCTTTGTAGAGAGATAAATTTTTATGGAAATTTAGTTTGCGAATGCGATTATTTTGTTTACTTGATTACGCAAGAGCTCGATAGGCTCATGAATATACATAAATTAGAAGACCGGAAATTTTTTGTTCACGTATCGATAAACGCGATAATAAAATACGCGGAAATATTAAAAATAATGTTCAATATTCCGTATAGGAATGATGTGGGTATCGATTACTCGAAATTATTTGAAGTGCAAAATTTAGTTTAGCGAACCGTTTGCGATTTATTTTCGAAAAAAATGTCATTTAATATAAATGTAATTGAATTATTTAAAAGAATATTTAAAAAAATAAATTTTCTTTTTCAATTTGCAGATTGAAAATTATTATCTTTGATTAAAAAATCATATTCGTATCACTTTTAGATATCCCATTATATGCTCTGCATAATGGATAAAAATCCAAATCAGACGTTGCCCTATAATTTAATAAGCGTCGTGTGCTCGATAGCAAAGAAAATAATTCTGTTATAAAAAGGGGGATTTACCAATGATATTATCCGGTAATGCTTTTATCAAAATATCAATAATTAACTTATCTCCGAATAAAACTATAAACCGTATCAACTATTCAAAAGCTCTCAACATTACACTCAATGTTTTCCGAAGCATAATAGGCGCAACCACTCGAAAACTAGGCCAAGCTCGAAGAAAGCATGAGAAAAAAAATTTCGCTCGAAAATAGAGTCCTCAATTCTAAATTCATTAAATCTGAGATCAAAAGCAGTCCGTATAAATTTCCCCTAGTCAATCAATGAACATAGGTCCCCGGCCAAAAGTGCGTAGGTCAAAAGCGTGCGCCGCAGGCGGAGGGCAGGAGCGTGAATTCCGATCTTCCCTTAACCATCCCAGCTGCATATTTAAAACCAAACTGATTTTCAAACTGGCGCTCCGAGCCGTCGGGATTCTTCGTCCGTTAAATATTTACGCAATGCGTGCGTCCGCTGTATCATACTTCCACTCCCGCGCCCACGCGCAATCCCCACGAGGGATGGAGTGTAGAAGAGAGCAGAGCAAAGCACGGCAGCACCGGAGGGAGGATGACGAGGGAGGAACTGGTTTCCTGGCGTCGCGCGAATTTCCACGCCTGACACTTTGATCGAGCGCGAAGGGGAGGTGGAGGTGAGCACAGGGCGGAAAGCGCCAGGACATTATAAATGCAGTGTACACAGGGAGTCGCTCGCGCTCGTCCAGAGCGGCAAGGTCAAGTTGACCGGACGCGCTCCGCCGCGGATTTGTATGGATTATGCGTGGGCGCACCTGCAGGCCCCCCGGGAAAAAGGCTTTTCGAGCGATACAGATGGAATTATAACGAGTTTCAAATATTGGCGTACGCGCACGGAAAACCCATGGCGCCCAGGCGCTCGCTCGCGCGCGCTAACTTTTCATCCGTCAAATATTTGCGCGCGAGATATACACGCCGCCCTGGCCCCGTTTTAATCGCGGCGCGACTGATATTTCCGTGCGACGGCCTCGAATCGAAGCCCGCGCTTCAATCTATCGTTCCGCCAGACTTCCTGCCCATTCGCCGTGCGCGCTTATGTTGCACTCGCGCGCAAACGCGGCGTACGCACGCACGCCTATACACACGCGCATTATACACACATACACTTGCGCGGTGTGGCTTACGCGCGTACACAGGGAATTCGGCCGTTTTAGAGGGAATTGCGCCGAGGGATTTGGATGAGCGCGGGGGGTGGAGGGCGGACAGTAGGGGGGGAGTTATATCTCCTCTTTCTGCGCGTCTATATGTTTGCCGTGCGGGCGCGCAGGTAGTTAGCGGAGTTATGAGGGGCTATTCTGTAATTAATGAGATTGCGATGCTTAAAAAGTGTTTATTCGATTGGGATAACGAGTGGCCGCCGTCGTCATTATCCTCCGCGGTCTTTAATTGCTTTTTGAATCGTCGACGAAAGTTTTCTTCTTTTTTTCTTTATACATCCGCGGTGGGGAGAGCTTAAGAAAAGCTCTCGATTTAAATGGAAAGTTCGCAATCATTAGCTAGAAAAGTTGCGGAACTCGCGGAGGTGTAGTCATCCAGATTGTGTGTACACTGAAAATATCCGCCGGAAAAGTGTGAAGGTGTAAAAGCTCGCGCAAGCTCGCCGAGTGTTGAAGCGGATGGTCGTGGAAAAATTATACGTTAGTTTGGAGAACGTACCTTTTACTTTGACTTATTTGTCAGGCTCTTTTTTATTTGCTCGAATAGCGTAATTTTCCATTGTATTCTTCGCGAAGAAAAAAAAATCAAGCCCGGCGCTTAATCTTTATAGAGGCTCGCAGAGCAAACAGTTTAATGAAAATTTTAATTTTGAGTATCGCCCCTGCTCTTCCATTGTTTACTCAAACATCGCTATTTTTTGTTCCGCTTTCAACTCTTTTATCAACTTTTAATTAATCTTTGCCCTCCCACGTCGCACTTGTGCATCAGATCGTTCGTTTTTCTCGAAAATAAACATGACTCATTATTAAATGTAAATAACTGCAGAGTAGTTCGTTGTTTACGGAGCGGAGCGTATACAACAAAACTAGCGGTGCTCCAATGAAATTATCTAAAAAGCAGCTGCTGTATTAAGTTAAACAACATCATGACCCTTTAAATAATTTTAAAAAAAAATCATACGTTATACATCCCGACTAGCCTTAGTGCTTCAATTTCAAAAACATCACGATCGCGTGCCACTGCGACGTAGAAAATCAGGTCATCTCGGAATAAAACACAAAAGTTCGCGGATCGAGTGGTCATAACGGAGCTCACCATTACGGCGCTGCCAGTCGTAAAAAGAAGAAAAAAGAAGAGGAAGAGGAAAAGAAAAGAAAACGGCAGCTCGCGACCTCGGGATTTAAGAAAATATGCGCTATTTTCCCAAGGGGTGAGGCGGCGAGCGTGTTCGCGCACTCGACGCCCGCGCGGAAAAACTGCGGGTGTATTTAAAAAGAGTAGAAACGCCCGGATTACCCCCGGCTCCGTTTCATTTTTGCCAAACACCTCCCGTCGCGTCGCAATAAAAAGACACGAGCCTCACGCGTTACGCCGCGGCGGCAAGAAAGCCGAACGAACGAACGCAAAAAAAAGTCGCCGGAGAGGAGGAGTCCGCTATCGTCAACTTTTCATTGTTCAGATGGGGTAGAAGCGAGAAGCCGAGGCCACTTTAGCCTCTAATTTACCGTAGCGGGTGTCCCTTAATAGGCAACATTTGGATGCAGCGTGTGTTATCGGCAACGAGCGAGGAGGCTCGTGACAAAAAAAAACAAACATACACACCAGTCGAGAGTAGAGAGGGCGCGAAGGAAAACGATCCCCGATGTCTCCCCCGTCGGGTTTTGCATACAATACGAATTTCAAGTGAAAACAAAGAAAATCGAGACCCAGTGGAAAGCGTATAAAAACAAAAGACTCGAGCGGGAGATAGGCAGAGGAGAGCAGGCGAGAGAGAGAAGAGCAGCCTGAGCGACAGACAGAAAAAAAACACGGAGGAGGGAAGGAAGGAGCAGCAGACGAAGTAACGCGCCCCCGCACACATCTATGAGCGCGTACGAGCATATACGCGCGGAGGGCGGCGGAGAAAGAGTAGAAAGAGAGAGAAAGAGGCGCGGGGGATGGAAAACGATGTGCGCGCGGGGAAAGGTGGACGGGGTCCCGCATGCACTATCACATTGCGGGCAGCTCGCCCCCGAGAAAAGAGGAAGGAGGGTGAAACGAGACTTGCCGAGTGGTTGAGAGTGCCTTTAGCCTCGACCATCTCCCCTCTCTCTCTCTCTCTCATCCACCGTCCTGCGGTATTAAGATTAGCACAAAGCACTATCGACCAAGCTCCCCGTCTCTCTCGCGCGCGTGCGCTCCCCCGCGCATATTCCCTCACCCCCTCCGCCGTGTCTCTCCCTTTTTGCGCCGACGGAGTCCTTCCTTCCTTCCTTAGGCCGCCGCCGCGGTATCGTCCCCGTCGCTCTCTCGTTATCTGCCGGCGGAGGGAAGAGCGAGGCTCTCGCGCGCGGCCGCGCGGTAATTTGTGACGTTTCGACCTTAGAGCCCCCTCCGGGCGGCAAGTTGGCGCGAGGCAGAGCTGTACGCCCCCCTACCACCCCCGGAACGTTTAAGCGCTTACATCAAGTGCAATCTTCTTTCGCCGGGGCCTCGCCGTCTCGCTCTATCCCCTTCGCTTTTCCTCCGATCCCTCCCTAAATCCCGCGGTTAATATATGCACTTTTGCAAAAAGCGATTTACGCTTATTTACGGTGCTGGAGCTACTTCGCGCCCCCGAGATATAGAGTCTTAGAGTGGATAATCGCGCGCGCGCCTCTCGCTGCTCTCCTTGCTTCCCGCCCGCGCTTCTCCTTAGCCTTCCCTTCCGCCTACCCAACTCTTGGACCTGAGTCTGAGATTTGTGGATCGCGAGAGCTCGCGGCTTAATCTTCGGCCGGTTGAGATAAGCGTATTGTCTTGCGGAATACTCGAATTTATCCTCGTGGATATGTATATCTACAGAGTTTTGTTTTTTCTTTTATGCAAGCGACTTCCCTTAACATCCCTCGAACCAAAACAATTTTCTTTTGGACGAGGATTTGGCCGTAAACAAAGTGCTCCACTTCGCTGTACAATTCGCCGGAGCAAAAGGCGCAGTAAAGGGGAGAAACACTTCAAACTTCTATGCCAATCTGGTACTGTATATAGTTGAAATTTAATTGTTTCAACTATATTTTCACTTGGCGCATTTTCAGAAAGTTTCCCTTCTGCCTAACTATGAAATAGTAACCGAAAAGAGTGAAAAGTCATCTTTGGCATTTTGAGTTTTTAACTAATTAAAAATTAAATTATTTATAAAAAAAAAACTGCAAAAATAGTAATATCATTTTTGATGAGGCCGTAAGATGAATCGGTCTTTTTTTCTTTCATTTATACTTTGGCGACTATGTGCGAAGCTGGGAAATCCAAGTTCTTCTGCACTCGCTGTGGAATCGTTAAAGTTTCAAAAAAAGGCAAATAGGATCGTGGAATGACGAGACGGCGATATATATTAGAGTTACTTGAGATACGACTGGGCATTAGCATTTTTCTCCGCTGATTAAGCAGTAATTTTCACTCAAGTAGGAAAAGATTGAGAGATCAAGTTGCCCGACTCACAAGGGAGCAACCCGCGATGTAACCATAATCTGCCTGATGAGGTCCTTAACGATCCCTTTCTACGTACTAATGAATCCTACACGTGTAGCCGAGCTTTTAACTTAGCCGAGAATTTGACATTGTGCCCGGCGGGTTCTCCTATTCGCTTGATATTCTCAATTTACATTGCAATATTAACATTAAATTCACCGGATATTATTACCCTGATTTATATTACAGCCTCGCGATAATTAGGGAAATAACGCTTCGTTATTGGTCTGTGATGCGCGCCTCTTCTCGCCCTCTCCTCGAGTGCCCGCGTCGAAAGAAGCCCGCGCAGACTGAACGTTGAACCGGGAAATATCTCGCATACGTACCCTCCTCTTTTTTTTTCGGTGAAAAACCTTTTTTGCGAGACGAGAGTGGATGTTGAGCATTTTATTACTTCATTAAATTTACTGCACCATTACGAAGACAGTTTTTCAAGTAATCATAAATTTTAGACAAATATGGATTGTAAATTTATTTTTATTCGGTTCGTCTTTTGTCCACCACTGATTTATAGACCGCAGAATCGTAAATTTTCCACTTTTTTTTTTAAGAGAGATACTCGACACTCCACAAAAACCGTTTTATTGTCATTATAAAAATTTAGCCGGCTATCATAAAAAAAGAAAAAAAACTATAAACTGATACTCGCCAAAAATTTAAAGCGACTTTAATATTCTATATTGAGAAATAAAAGTCGATACTGTATAGGACGATGCTAAGAGTTTTCCATTGACTGTCGATTTGTTTCGCGTCCTCGATCTTTAAATATAAAAAAGCGGATAAAGGGGAAAAAAAAGGCGGTCGATGGGCAAATTTACAACCTATTTAATATTTACGAGTGATAAAGTTTTACATTCTCTACTCTTCAGAAGCAGAATCCACCGGAGCAATTTGCATTCTGGCGGTCGATCGGGAAACCAGTCGCTCTTTCAATGACACATTATGGTTCTAAATGTCAATAAACCATATTACAATGGAGATTCTTGCTGTGCGTCGAGCGAAATGGCTTGAAGAAGGAAACTGTTGAAAATCAATCATAAGGGCATCGAGGTCCAGCTCAATCATGTCACAATATTTTATAATGAGGCTGTCGTTTATTGAGCTTCTATAATTCTCCAATGAGAAACGTATGGATTTTGTAACTCCAGTAGTAGTCGTCGTTGACGTTGGAAATTCGCTTTTTACAAAACTTCCCCGATCGAAAGTTTCCGATCCGTTCTAGTTTCAGAATTAATATGATGAGGATTTTAATGGATATAAATATAATTGGCCAATACTAAATTTAACGCTCATTTGGAAGAGTAAAAATTTTCATTAATTAAAAAGTATTATTATCGCTTGAATGTTTAATTTTTCAACTAACGTGACGCTCGAACTGCCGGAATTTGAAGCGCGAGGAGAGAATATAACGAATAAATCGACTCTCAAAATATCGCAAAGTAAAACAGTAAACTTTTATCGCCGCTGGAGAGTCGGTCAATAACTCCGGCAGCGTTCCGTTGAAATGCCCTCGCCGCGACACCTGCTGGCAAAGCTTCGACTCACTTTCAATTTTCCCGGTATTGTCAGCGAGTAAAGCAGAATTTATCAACAGATGTATTCGATTAGGTGAAAAGCTTCGCGAGCTTACTACTTTAACGACAATTATCATTAACGTTCCATCTAGTAATTTATAACTTTTTTCAAGAATTTTTTTTTTACTTCAAGTAAAACAAAGTTAAAGATCAGTAATTGATCATCGATGAGTAGTTTTGAAGAAATTGCCGTGGAATTAGACTTTTCAGTACTTTTATTTATTCAGAAAACAAAGAAACTGCAGGTGTATGCAGATAAATTAAAGAAACACAAAACTCCAGCTTTTTTCCACTCGAAAAATTTGTTCGAGTCATTAAAAGACCGCACTGTGCGTTGAACTACGAAATCTAATCAATTTTATGCGAGAATCGATAGAGTGTACACCCATAACGTTTTAGCGTTTTATCAATCAGTCTCTATCTGTCCGAAAGTTACAGAACATAAAAAAAATAACACGAGCGTCACGCGAGCCGCGCGAAAACACCATTAAAAAAAATTAGACAAACACTCGAAACAATAAAAATGTTTATCTACCCTTAGCGGAGGTGTTTATTTAAAAAAAAAAGATCGATACTCTCTCATCGCTAATAAGCACCTACTGCAAAACTATCCTTCAATAAACCAAACAAATAATTTCTGTAATGCCCGTACTTTTAAGCGCGTGCAAAATCAATTCCTATATCTCCCGGCCCCATCGTCGAACAAAAAAATAAAGAAAAGAAGAAGAAGCTAAAAAAAATGTACACAACATATCGTTTCGATGTAAAAGCGATAAAATGCAGGACTGATAACACGCAGTCGGATAGCATTCCGAGACGCTACACCGGGAATCTCCGTCACGGACGGAAGGCAAGGGGGCCAAGAGAAAAGACTGAAAAACCATTGAGATTGATATTAATGTCGGTCGGGGCGAGCTCGCCCGACCCGAAATCGATAAACCATTTCCTTACCCCGAACCTTACGGCTCGCTTTGCCTATAACAGAGAAGAGGGGGTGCAGTCCATAAGCCCGTCAGCGTGAAACGAGGTAAACAAACTATGCGTGCGCCGACGTCTTGGTCTCTAGATATCGCCGTCGACTCGCCTTCGACCTTCTACATCACGGCTTCTCGGATAAAGAGGCCCGAGTCTAGGCTATCCAGAGGGTGAGGGGGGCGTTGGGTTTTTTTTCTTGCCCTCCGCGAAGGTTGGACACCCGCCGAAGAGCGAGCAGGATCTTGAGTCGCTCGCATCGGTAATAGCGGGTGGCTCGTCAATTAGTGAGGAGTCGATCGGAATAATTGATTGCGTGTACTTTGGCTGACTTATTCATTCCGACAGATCAATCGCGATTTGACGTTGAAGCGACGCGCGTCTAAACCCTGACGGCTAAAATCATACGCTTTGACTGCGATCCAGTTTTTTTCTCTTTTTATATGGCATATGAAGACATCTCAAGCAGTCTATGCACGTGGGTTAAAAGAAAAAGTTTAATAGGTGTTAAGACACTCTCAAAAGGGGAATAAAAGAATAAAAGGGATCTCGGTGTTTTTAATGGAGCCGGATGAAATACGTTTTATTCAGGCGAATAACTGCGGCCGCGCCGTATTCTTGTCCCGTTCCGCTTGAAATTTATTTCGACACGACACTCTTATAAAAGCATAATCTGGTAATGTTTTCCTCTCACTCCGCTTTAAATCATTAATTTCCATCGTAAATTAAGTTTTTCACGGGGGGTAAAAATAAAAAATCGGAGGTAAGAAAGAATTAGAGGCGGAGGGGATGATTTGTATTTTTTGTTTACTTCTCGAATTCTCGTCGCTTGCACGATAAAAGGGATGTATCCCGAGGCAAAGTCTCCGTGCGCATTTTACGCATCGAAACGTACCGCGGAATTCCCGAGTAATAAGCTTTTTACGCGAGCGCGAGAAGCGCGTGATAAATTTTACGTTTCGACATTTTATAGAGATAAGAGTCGCCGCAAAACGTACGGCTGGCCGAGAAATTGCCTTCCGATCGAGCGAGTCCGAGGATCGGAAATTAATAAAAAAAAAAGAAAAGATAAAGAAAAATAGAAAAGAAAAGACCGCGGCGGGACACGTCGAGACACAAAAAAGCGCCACGAGCGATAATTTAAATTCGCTGCACGTTGCTCGCAAATTTTTTTTTCTTCCGCGGAGGACACGCAAAAAAAGGAGAGAGAGAGAGGAGTGAGGGTATCGGGAGAGAAAGGTCGATTTTAGTAAAAACGTTGCGCCCTGCTACTATCGATGCCGGGCGCGCGGCTATAAAGCGCGCGAAAAAGTGCCAGTAAAACATTTTACGTTCGGTACAGCGAAGATACAACGATATTTCTGAAAAATAGGAGAACGAGCCCGGGGGAGGAGAAGAAATGGGCAATATGCCATCGGTGGAGGTGGTCTCTCGCTCTCGACGTGCCGCCGCTGATATAACCCATGATACTTTTATAGTTACATATTTCGCTAATAAAATGACAGCGTATCGGTGTGCCCAGATAGCCTCCCGGCCGACCAGATAACTCCTAATTTCTCGCCTCTTTCCTGCCGCTTTTTTCTGCTAAATGTTCCACTCCCGCCTGCCCTCTCTGCCAGTGCACTTTTTTTTTCGCTAAATTCCAAATGAACGATAATTTATTAAGACAACTATTGAATATTCACGACGGGTTAATTATTCATTTGCTAAATAAATAAACGACCGCGGAACGCATTACCTCTGACATAATCTATCGATTGTGCATTTAGCAACAGGCGGAAACAATGGCAGCGCGTTTTACGCGACGTTCTCATTTTCCATCAGCACCCGCGTACCAAAAAAAAAAAATCCGCCAAAAAAGAAGTGTGCAACTGATCGATACGAAAATAAAAGAAAATTGCGTCACCGTCGGCGAAAAAAAAAGTGTGTGGATACAAAAAAAAAGGTGTTCGTGAATCGCGAGGTGGCGACTTGGGTTCACCAAGTTTGCGCGGCGCGCGGGCGATCGATCAAGCGCAGAGGTGTCACCAGGGGGTTCGGCGGCCTTGGACGAGTAAAATAAAACATTCCGAGAGCTGGCTCGCGGCGATCGATCGCCGGCTTCTCGTACAATTGGTCGAGCCGATCGCAGTCCACAAGGCCGGCGAAGGTAAAAAAGCGACGGCGAAATTGAAATCGCGAGCAGACAGAGTGAGCGCCCGGAGCGCCGACGCGTGGCCCGCGAGTGTCGACCGCACGCACCGCGCCGATTCTTTAGTCGCACGCGCTTTTCAGATTACCCCAGAGTGAGGTAACCAAGCGGTTAGGCGAGTGCTGTATGGAAGGAAGATTTGCGTCCAGATTTTATTTGGAGAATGAGGCTTTATTTATTTATTTATTTTTTTTTAGGAGTTTAATCTAATTAAAAATTAATTGTCTGTGGGAGAAATTATTGAAATAATAATTTAAAGGGCGTTTTAAAAATAGCAAAATTTCATTAAAATTTAAATTATTTTATGAAAGATAAATGTATTAATATATGTACTATCGTTAAACATGTATACAATTATGCCTCGAGGCGCTACCGCGACTCTTGATATAAGAATATCATTTAAATATTTTTAGTTTTATTACAGCTGCACTTATTATTTTTGTAATAGTGACGGATAATATATTATTATAATTAAAATTGATTACTTTTCAATAATCCATTCGTTAAAAAAGGTTCCAATTTTAAACAATTTAAACCATATACCAATATGAACGAAACGCGATAATGCATAATTTAATTTTCACTTTCGCATAAATGTAATGATGCCGTCGACGCCCATTAAAGCTAAAAAATATGTTGTTCAATGAGCTGCGTAATTTAATCTCATTAATTACGATCCGGCATAAAACTGGAATGCTGAAAAATTCAAATAAGTCACAATGATTAAATCGTAAAAATATTCCGACGCACAAAGAAAAGTATATGTAAATGAAAGATAAATTTTCAATTACTTGATCCAACAGCATTTTTTTTAGCATATACTTAACCTCGCATTTCCATACTAGAACAATTTAATTCGCACCTCGTCGGCGGCTATCATTGGCTGGTTCACTTTTGTAAATGAAATCGCGCTGGCTGCTAAGTAAAACAGTCAATTTACATGTTTGTGCTTACAAATTAGGTACACCAAGAGTGTCGAGAAAATGAATCACGTTTGCAATTGAGTAGAAAAAAAGTACACGCGACGCCTAGCTGCGTCCCCAAAATTCGCCCGTCCTTCTTACCCTCCTTCTATCCTCTCCTCAGGAAAATAACCGGACGCCATAGTGTGCAAAAATAAAAAAGAAATCCTTTGTTTACTCCCACATCAAGCGCGGCTCATATTGAATAAAAAAAAAAAAAAAATCAGAAGTTTTCACATTCATTCCGAACGATTTGTTTTAATTTAACGCGAATCCATCCGCGCGTCTTGGAAAGAGCGCCGCGGGTAAACAATAGTTTGTTTTGTATGAACGTAATTTTTTTTCTTCACAGCGGGCACAAGGAAGCGCACACAGCCTTTAAAATTCATAAAGAGCTGACGTCAATATCCCATTGAATCGAGCAACAATGGGAAACTCTCTGGTATACGCCGTGTAACTTCGAGAAACGCTAATAGTTCGCGAAGCTAAATAAACTTTAATTGAATTTAAATATTATCGTGCGCCGGACTCATCGTGCGCCGGAGCCCGCGTACGAAACTTTTTCATTTAGAATATTTAATTAGCGTCCGTTTATTATTTCAAGAGCTCCTATAGTACCTCGATCTCGCCCCTTTGATTTACGGCTTGTACACAATTATATCATTAACATAAAAACATAAAAAACGCATAACAATACCATTACCACTCCATTCCCGCTGCTAAATAATTCAGGGTAAGTTAACCGACTTTCCCGGATTAAATATGTATATACCACCTAGAAGGCGCGTGCATGGATCGCCGCCAAAAACATCCGGGGGAAAATAAAAGAACAAAAGAGCATGGAAACTCCCCACGAACAGAGCCCCAAACAACAAAAACAACTGCCTTATCGGCCCAAAATTGATAACATCCCCCACAGAGCGGGTACCCCTATACAATCCCTTCACTTTTTAATTATATATAACAGAACCGCGCAAGGATCACCGGACAGAAATCGTAAAGAATTTCTATATTAACGAGCCATGAATATTCGCGTCCCGTGGGCTCGCGTCAAGTTCCCCGCATGGGTTCCGCGGAAAAGATGTCGAGCCAAGTTTGCGGCCGCGCGTCTGCCTCGCGCTGCGGGCGGGACGCATTACACGTCGCGCGGCGAAGTTTGCCTGCTTGCGAGGGACCCTCCGGGGCAAACACACGACACAAACAAGCCGCCCCTGCGATGTCTGACGTTTTCGACTAATTCCGAGTTTGCATTAATTTTTGACCGTGCGAAACCTGATTACGTCGCGAAAATATCGCTAACGGATGGGCAAATTAGCTCGGGAGATTGGATGCTTCCCCCTTATTGCCCATTTATTTATGTTTTCTTTCTTTATTTTCTCTTTTCGGAGGAGGGCATGGAAATTTTAATCGCGTGCGCACCTTCGAGGGTGACAGTTCGGCGGGATTAAATATTTTTAGGGTAAGAGCGAGGAGCGCATCGTTGTTTAATCAGTCCCGAAATAAGGTATTTTATATCTGATAAAAGCTCCAATTAGTTTAAGTAGTCGACTTTTTATTGGGTCACGTTTATTTATAAAAACGAAGCCATTTCATTTTCTATAAATAAAAATCATTTGACACGCGCTCCTTGCTGCAATCTTTTATTGTTAGTCTCATTATTAATGGAGATGAAATTGTACTGGTGCATTAGAAATCACGGAAAAAGGGACGCGCGATTTTTTCTTTTTATATATATATATATATATACATCCGCGGCGAGAGAGAAAAGTAAGTAAAAAACGATGCATGATTAATGAATGTAAAATGTAAAATCCCGTGAGTCATCCGAGTAATTTCGTTTGCTTTCAAACCCGAGTATCATCGGCCGCACGTGTTTCTGAATGTGGAAAAAGAGAATCGATATATTATTATTAATAAATTTACTCCGCGCCGCGTAACAAATGGGTTGCCTCTCTCAATTATCAATTATACCAGCCGCGAAGGTATTCCCCTTTAATGAATACAATACACGCGTTAATTAATTCCAATTAAATATTAACGAGATTAATTGACGTTGAAACTTATATTAAGCTCGCGAAAGCTGACGCGCGTTGCCAGCATATATAGATCATACATATTCCCGCGGCGCAGCATACTGTCTGACCGTGCCCGGGCTTCATCTACTTAAGCGTATGCGCCGACGCTGCCTGCCTCGCGTTATCCGGCGAACTCCAAGTCGGATTTTCCGCAATCCACTTCGTACCCCCGAGGCGATCGAAGCTCGTCCACCGTAAAATATTCTCAAGGCGCCGGCTGATAAGGAAATCGCTATTATCATCTTCATTACGATAATTGTTATTTTAGCCCAGAGGCGTCAAGCAGGGTCAAATCAGAATGAGCAGGCGATGGCGGCAATCGATCCCTCGTTTTACCATTTCAATCATCGCGGCTGCACACTCGACCGAGGCGATAATGAAGAAAACCTAAATTGAATCGTCCGCCGACGGAAGGACGAAAAAAAAACGGGGGCGCCCGCGCCGCCGCGGCTCTCTTAATTAGAAAACCGTTCCACGGCGTTTCCCTTTATCAATCATAAAACAACTCAATTACGCCGAATGGCCCGTCGTACTTGAAACAAAAAGGGAATAAGGAAAAAAAAAAGAGGCAGCGAGCAAAGAGCAGGAGAACGCACGTCGCTCGGGGGAAAGAATTATAAACCGCGCGGCCGCTCGGAAAATATCGTTTAGGGGTCAATTCGAGGAGAAAGCCGCGCGGGCAGCCTGCAGCGTGCCGGCGATAAATAACGCCGCCGACAGCGACTCGTTACACTCGAAAAGAAAAAAAAAGTGGGGGAGGAAGAGAAGCGGGTGCCTTACTTCCAGGTTAATTCGTCGAAATAAAGCGGGCGGCCTTCTTTCGTGCGCCGCACGCGCAAACTTATCCATCCGCCCGGCCAATTATTCTCCGGAGCAGCTGTATCGCGGAGTCGCCGGGGTCGGGTCGCGATATCTCCCGGCCCATTATTTTCCGCACCTGGTGAATATGTCTCAGGGCTAATGCGAAGAAACCTCCCTCAAGTCCTTATCGCGCGAGCGACGCGCTCCGCGCCTTAAATCCCTCTTCGTAATGCTCCCTCTCCATCCGGAAATTAATTTTGCTCTTTGTAGCCGACGCTGGGAAGGTAATTTTAGCGTTTTAAAGGGAGAGATTAAACAGTAACAGACTGTGAGAGAGAAGCGCCCTGGTGGTAGTTATTGTATAGTTACATCAATTTCAGCTTTTACAGTAAATACGACATTCTGACTTTTCCTGATAAATAAATAAAGGTGGTTATAAATTTAAAGCAGTCGTCAATAAAGAGGACGTGAATTTTCCAAAGGTATATAGAAAAATTGTTAATAATAATACATTATTCGAATACTGTTCTTCATCGACACATCCTTTGATAATGCAGTTGCATCGTTATTAAATGTTTCTTTAAAACCGATATAATTACTTATTAAAACATTTTCTTAATAAAGTCGAAAGTCTGCCGAGATATTTAAGAAATTCTTAATTATTCAGAACTTTTAGTTCGTTTTAACCGTCCGTATTCTCGCTATTGACGAGTGCGCTCGAGATTCTGCTGCTATAATTACAACAATTTTGTTCTCGTCAATAGACGTAAATGACATTGCGATTGTAATGAAATTCAAAGTATCATTTATTCACACGTCAAACAAAGGAGATACTTAATTCGAAGGTAGAAAACATTACTAATCATAGTTTGTTTGTCTGGCCAACATTGACTCGTACTACTGCGCCGAATCGCTCTCCATAAATCAGCGGCCGTTGTATGCGGGAAAATCTTGTTAATTTGTACCTCAATGCCCTTTGCGTGCAGAGCATCGATTACGCGCTTTTTGCTCGCTGCAGGAAAATGCGCCCGGCCTGCGTAACAAAGGGGAGCCTCCAGGACAGTCACGTATTTTTTTTAACAATTTCACAGTCCGCCTCTGCATTCTACCCCTGATACCCATCGAGCTTCCACCCGCATCTTCTTTTTTTACGCGGAAAACGTAGCCTACTTCCAGCTACGCTTCGTATATTTCAAAAATTGATTAACCCCGCAGACGAGCAACAGCTCGAAACAATGACGTCAGACCAAAAGGAGCCGAGCAAATAGCGAAATAAATAGTCAAGAGCTCTCCCCCTCCTTCGGAATCGCAAGCTTAAGTACAATCCCCGCGGAGCGCCTCCGTTTAACCAGCGGTGAAAGGCCTGGCTCGGATCTCTTATTTATTTTACGAGCACGGCGATCGTACACCCGCGGGAACCGGCAGCCGTCAAAAACGCATCGAGCCGCATTAAATCAGGGCAGGCCGCAAGATCCTACCGAAATCTCGCCCCCTCGGCTCTCAGGTCGAGATCGATCAGTATCCTCCCCCCTTTCTCTCCTTCTGCCGCGCACCCGAAGCGAGCAGGAGCAGCCAGTCACGTCCGGTATACGTGCGCTAATTTCGCAGCGATCTCCCCCGCCTTTTTCGCGGGTGCAATAGACGCCTGGCAGGGCTCGGGCCGGCTCGGCTCGGCTCGGCGGATCGACCCCCGCTCTGGCCTACTAGCGCGCCTGGCGAACTGCCCCACCGGCAGGCGCGCGGCCTTTTAAGGTTGGTAGGTCGCCGGTGGCGCGCGCGCAGGTGCGGTCCTGGGGTAAACGCGCCGGGGGCCGCCGCGCACGCACGGGGCACCCGTAGGGGGGCAACGTGAGCGAGAGAGAGAGAGAGAGAGAGAGAAGGAGAGAGGAGGAGGGTGGGTGGCGCGCGCGCAGGGGCAAGCGTCGGCCGGACAGCGTCGCGTCGCAGACTGACTCCGACTACTCAGCGGCGCGAACGCGGCTCTCCCCAGACCGTCGCTCCGAGCAGCCCGAGAGTGGCCCGTGGCCGGTGCCGCGTGTGCGAGAGTAGTGCGAGCGGAGTCCACCACCCCAGGAGGCGCGCACGTGTTGCGCCCGCCGTGGCGAGTCTCCTCCCGCGACCGGGACGCGCGCGCCTGGGAATGAGTGTCAAGGCCACGACGGGGACACCGAGGCTCGATCGAGTTCCAGTGCCGCGCTAGTGGCCGTCGCTACAGAGGAGAGAGAGCCGACGACCCGATGGGCAGGATCCCATAGACAAGGTAAGGACACCCGGCTGCTTTTGTAGTTCCTCATCGATCTCTTTCCTTCCTTTAAGGGGCTTCTTTTTTTTTTTTTTTTTTTATTTTGAACTTCTTTTGTTTTCGACTGCTTCCGCGAGACGGTGAAGCAGACGTTCGGCTAGAGAACCGGATCACGGCGAAGTGGATGCACTTTAATGTTAGTAATGCAACGGATTGAGAGATAGACGTCGCGTCGCGGTGCTTTTTATATTAGAGGCAGTGCTTTTTTACTTTATTTGCTATTTGCCGTTTTTTTCCTTTTTTTTTTTTTGTAGCATCTTTTTTACGTTTGCACTCGCACACCTTCTTATTTCGCCGCGTGTGCACGCGCACACAAAGAGCCAGTGTCCATGGGGATATAGAGCGTCTGACCTTTGAGAGCGATGCCTCATGTGCCATTGAAAAGTTGCGACGCATACATTTTCTAATGCGAGAAACCATTAATTTGAAAGGCCAATCTCCTCGGGTCTAGAATTAATTGCGAAAAATGTGTATGAAAGTTGATTATATGCGAAGCGGGGTAATGCGGTCTCTCGCTTTCATTAGGTTGAGTAAACCCCCAGCAGGGAAGACCGGCGACTCTTCCCTTTTTTTCTCTCTTTTCTTTCTTTCCCCGCAGCGCGTTTTACAATTTTTCTCTTTGACGGCCGGTCATTAGGCTTCTAATTAATATTATCAATTTCTCGCCTCATTTTTTTTAGCCGACCTCGCGGCTCGACACGCGCTGCCTTTCAAAGCTCGCCTCTAATGACCAGACCTGTGGGCATTTCTCCAATTTCTCCAGCTTTGTGCGTTTGCAAATACTTCGGTTGCACGGAAATACGAGTAAATTCACCACGAAAATCGATAAACCTCATCCAGGGCGCTACCAGGGAAACCTTCCTACGGCAAGGAAAAAAGGAATCGCCGTCGTGCGAAAAGATAGGCAGTTGAATAATGTATCCCCTGCGTGAATAAAATTCAAATTCATCATTCCGAATTGAACAAAAAAAAGGCGGGAAAATCTTCAAGACGCCCGAACCAGACAGAAAGCACATAAGCGATACGAAAAAAGAGGAGTCACCTCGATGCAGGTCGCGCCGTACAAACGAAAACGACTTAAGCTGGAACGAACCGATTTTGTTTTTTCTTACTTGATCAAGAAAAGAAAAAGAAAAAAAACAAGACACGCGGAAGTGGGTCATTCACAGTTCATGCGACGCGATTGCCATCAGGATAAATATATACCGAATGTGATACAAGTACACGTGTTTGTACGGGGAAGGTGAGGCGAGGGTTTGTCTAGGAACCCCTTCGAATCGATTCGGATTACACGAAAGAAGGAGCCGAAATCGCGATTTCGCCGGTGCCGTGCATGGTAAATTACCGAGCTTGGAGTGGGGGAGGCTCTTCGGTTTTTAACCTAGATTCGCTTAATTGACCGTCCGCGCTTATTACCGTGAATTTATTCGGCATTAAAATTAGAGCGAATTCGTGAAAAAAGAAAACAGTCTGAGTCGAGCGTACACAGGCGTATAAACGCCTGGGTGAAATCCTCCCACGCGGCACTTGCACTACTTCGGTTCAACGCGTAAAATAAAACGGCGTTCGTCAAAATTTCGCAACTCCCTGGTATTTCGCGCTTATCGATTGCGAATAGGGTAACGTCTGAGGCGAAATAATTAGGCCCGAATTCCCTCGGCCGGCCGGTAATTACGTCGGAATTTCGCCGTCCTCGTTAAGAAGCGGAAGCGCCGTTATCGTCGTAACGCTCCATTATCTTTTTTCCCTTTTTTCGGCGCAATCGCCCGACAAATTTTGCCTCGCGCCTGGAGCGGCTCTAAAACCGAATCGGGAGGGGAAGGGGGTGGCACGCGCTATCTTCCGTTATTTATTGACGCGGAGCTGACGCTAAATGAAGATGACATTGCGGTTAACTTTCTTACATCATCGCAGGCAGAAAATACCTCTTCGGCTCCATTTCCGCGACGTCTATAGAAGAGGCAGGAAGAAAAAAACACTCACTAGCGCGGCAGCAGCCTTCCCTCACCGAGTAGCTGGTTTCTATTTCGGTGTGATCTCTTCAAATTCAATATTTCTCCTATTTAAGCGAAAATGTCACGCCCCAGTTGTGCGGCGAAAGACGGCCGAGAGCTGAAAGAAAAGTTATTTAGTTTAAAAATGGTATACTCGCTTGCATTATGAAGGCGGATGAATTAATCTATTAAAAGAGACTAGAAAAAAGAAATGGTCACGGGGACGACTGCTTATTTTTTAAATATATCGGCTGCGGTATTATAAACTTTCATCCTTTTTTCGAGAATTTCAAAAGCGACGTTTGACTTTACCGGGAGTATAAAAAAATTTGCCTCGTGGCATGCACTCGGATATTTTTTTTTTAAAGCGATTGTAAATATAGTTGCAGATACGAAGCTTGGTATATTAAGAAAATAATTATTAGCTTTGTCACAACTTCGGAGTGATAATTTATTTGCACAAGGCTAGTTTATGTAGAGCAACTCGTACTGTAAAGTTGCTAAAGTGAAATGACAAATATTACGTATTTTGAACGCTAATGGATAGTCTTAGATGAAGCTCGCAGTCTCGTTTCACGTGAAATTTTCGTTTATCTGAGAAAGAGAAATCAAATTCGTTGGAAGAGACATGATGGTCTTATCAGAGCTCGATTAACCGTGAAAAAACCGTTACGTTCTGGTGCAGTCGAACGGGAATATTGATTAGATTACAAAGGAATTGACAATTTTGAACGAATCAACCACTCCATGGAATATGTATTTTTTAGTAAAAAGTTCGCAGTCTATGCAAAAAGTACTAAAACTTTCAGAAAGTAATCCTTAAATATAACCTATTTCTTTTCAAGAGTTTAACTATAGTTCAGGGTTGACTTGCTTTCCGAATAGCTGAGCCATGAAACATTAAGTTTTTCGCTGTTCATTTCGCAAGATAAAAGAAACCACATAATCGCTCGCTCAAACGCAAGTATATAAACCCGCGGAGACAGTCCCGCGAGTGGGCCGCTTCTTTTGCCCAACGTCGGGTGTGATTTACCGGAATATCGAAGAAAAGAAAGCACAAGTCATACCGACGACGGTACGCATCTACCGACGTAAAACGCATAATAGAGAAAACGAAAAGTGGTCGATAGAAAAAACGCTGCCAACTGCACTGGCACAATGCTTTCTCATAGAGATGTCTGCATCTCTAGTTAAATTGAGAATTA
>JAWWEN010000020.1:14480977-14503543 GCA_035582955.1 Sycophila texana | reverse complement strand
CAATCGATAATTCTTGTTCACGATTTTTTCCATGTTGAGGGACACCTAAGGAACCGGGAAAAACTTGTCCCGTAGGTATGCTTTCAAATTTTTTTTTTTTTATTTTTAATACCCCAGTTGTTTGTCTATTTCCGTAGAATCGCACATATACATTTTTACATGCAAAAGATAAAGAAAACACTCTCTAATTATGAATAAGTGAAATACACTCGAATAAGTGAATAGGTGAATAAGTCTTTCATTTATTCGATATATGGAACACTTATCACGTAGAAAAAGTGTATAATATTCACTGACTCGATGTGAATTTCACTTGATAATACTTAGAGAGAATTTAAGAAGACCGAGCCGTCAGTCGCTCGAAGTAGTTTGCTTTTTTTCGTGGGTTCGCAAATCTTCCACGGAAGAGACGTGCTTGTCAATAATAAAAAAAAGAGAGCGAGAGAGAGACAGAGAAAAAATACAGTCAAAAGAGAAAACTGATCTTTAGGGTAGTGCATGCTGTGTGTGTTGGCTTTTACGTAACGGGCATCGGGGGTTCAGTCTCTGATCATTCAGGTGGCAAAAAAGGCGAGCGTCTTAAAGCGCCGGAAGTCGCGAAACCGCATGGACGTCCAGCAGCTCGAGCAGCAGCAGCAGCAGCAGCAGCAGCAGCAGCAGCCATCGGCGACAGCGGCGGCCTCGCAGCCCAATATCGGAGCGGCGGCAGCCACGGGGACGCAGAGCTCGCAGACGGACTCGCGGATGGACAACGAGGGCGACATCATCTTCTACATGGAGGAGCCCAAGGCCTGCACGCCCAACCGGGTCAGAAGGGAAAACCGGTGAGTCTCCGATCCCTTCCCCCTTCCGCCACCCTCTACGCCCCATTACGTACGCATACTTTTACGAGTCCGCAAAGCCCCACGCGTGTGTTATGTCGTTTCTCGCACCTGCGATCGATTTTCTCGGTCTTCTTCGCGTCGACCGCCCTCTGCTCTTCTCCCTCCTCGCTCCATTACGAGGGTGGTGTCGTCGCACCTTCGACACGTGAATTTTCGTGTTCGCCGCGCGTTTGGCTCGACGGATCTGCGGGAATTACGTGTAGCGGCGATATTTTTGGGCGTGCGCCGAGATCTCGACGATCGATATACATGGGCACCGCACGAGAACTACCTTAGCACTAATGTAGATCTGCATAAATAATGGAACCTGCGGGGGTAAAAAAAAGTAAATTAACGACACCTGCGGAGCGCTTCGATTATTCTCTTGAATTTTGATCTCGGTAAATTGGTGTCTGCCCGACTTGGCCGTCCGGTTGGTTTCCCCCATAGCGACTTCTAATTAATCTTTTTTCGAATTATAGAAGCGATCCGGGCCACAGATTGCTATGAAAATTCCTCAGGCGTCGACGTGCTTTTACGGCGTATTTCACTAAAAATCACAGGATAATAATACTCGAAGGAAAAATTTCGATCGAACAGCTTTTTCTTGCGGGATCGAGGGTCCGGGTGGAATTTCTCGTGGTTTATCGAACGAAACGAAATCTCCGTCGAGGATACACCGCCGACACGCGAAATATACGACTTCAAATCGGAGATTGAATATCACTAATTCCCAGCGGTGCCACATGCGGCTCGCGCGGTGCGGTCGCGTCGCGCCGCGGGCAATAAAAATTCGTAAACGGAGCCAGTGGAGGGGACCACCCACCCTCCTGGAATCTCGGGCATAACAACCCCGCGTTTATTTTTAGCTCGCGGGCGCATCCGGGGCAGCCCTCCCCCAAATTCGAGAAGGCTAAGGAATTCGGGACCCTGTACACGCCACCCTCGGTTCGCCGTCTGGAGTCGCGGTACGGGAGGGGAGGAGGATTTTCGGGGACGTTGCGCCGAGCCGTATACTTTCTTAATTCGCCCCAGGACCATATCTGATATTTATTAAATTCGATTTCATTCATACGGGACGAGGGCGGACGGCCGTCGGCGCGCATGCATGAAATTAAAAAATTTATACGAACGAGCGAAGCCCGGAAAGGGATAATCAGCGGGTCTTACGTGCGCCCCCCTCCCTTACCTTCACCTTCGCGCAAAGGAATATTTCATGCTTGACATCCGCCGGGATGACATGATTTTTTCAAAAGTTTACCTTCGTACGACCGAAGGCTGTCCGCCTGCTCCTTGCTGTAATTCTATTACCCGCGCAGACTGGCGCGAATGAATTTTAATATAATCTCCTTCGTTTCGTTTCAATTATTTAGCGGGACAACTGTTTTATGCACTACTATTGGTGTATATCGGCGCGACATTACTGTCCGCGTGTTCGGCTCAGTATTTTTTTTTTTCCTTTTTTTCCTCTTTCATCGAGCGACGCGCATGGCGGGTGTTAAATTGTTTAAATCAAGAGATGTTTATCGCTTAAATTGACGTTGCATCCCTGAACTCGTTTCGCATTGAAAATTCATCGCCAAGGCACTTTCTATTTTATTCAGCGCAAAGGTAAATGCTACGATACCATCACCGAGA
The DNA here is from genome assembly GCA_035582955.1 of Sycophila texana. Lineage (NCBI taxonomy): Eukaryota > Metazoa > Arthropoda > Insecta > Hymenoptera > Eurytomidae > Sycophila > Sycophila texana. The sequence continues at coordinate 14,501,042 of JAWWEN010000020.1, read as the reverse complement.
TTATTCTCGTCGCGCTATTTCTTTTTTCTTTTTTTAATTTTTCAACGATTCCGCGATCCACGTGCGAGATAAGCTATATGTACTTGATCGTTTCGCAGAGCAGCCGGGCTGTTTCGTAATAATTTATCATGGCTCTAATCGGGCCGATCCGTCGGTCTCTATGAACTTACCGGGCCCAAAGCCGGTGGTGAATAATCGCCCGATAATCGGCTTACGTGAACCGCGAGAATTAGGACTCGTTAGGGTTATCCGAGTGAATCGAGAAATTCATAAGACAGATAATCGCTCGACGTACTGTAACACGGGGGATTTTGGCCCGCTGTGCGAACGTCGCCGCCTTTAACGGACCCCCTGATAAACGATTTTCTCTCTTCACAATTCGATGAGAAAGAAAAAAGACGGTAGGTTAAGGAAAAGCAACGTTCGACTTGATAAATCGTCTCGCGAATGTCGCGAATCTCTTAATAAATGAGTTAAACGCTTTTTCTTCTGCGTCAATGCGCCGGGGGAGTAAGAAAAATTTTCGCGACGTTTGACGGGTTGCCCGATTTCTGACAAAAACATCATTTCTTTTTTTTTATTAATAATCTTAGATTGTGCTCGTAGTTCGCAATATAATATGATTAATTATATTACTTATATATACATATATAATATATTATCATTTGAATAAAGTTTTAAAGGTAATATTATCTGAGCTTCCAGATAATCTAATTATATACATAAACCACGCTTATTGTTGTGAAAAGTAATGCACAAAATTTTTTAACAGCACTTTCTCTACGTACCTATATTTAAATAAAAATAAAACTATAAGTACAAGCACTATTTCACTAACTAAAAGAAAAAACAACTGAACTTGCGGTACACAGTGGTATATATGAAAAGGACTTCGTAAAACGAAATATACCCAAATTCGTTGTTTCATCATAATTACAAGAGACATAAAAAAAATAGTGTCTCATGTATAATCACAAGAGACATAAAAAAAAAGATCAAGGCTAAAAAAAAAATACTAGCAGACGCTAAAAAAGAAAAAAAATTAGAGCTGCAGCAGCCGGCTATACAGCAACATTGCGAACTTTGCATCTCACTGAACTACGCTTGCCACAAAAAAACTGGCTCGAAACGACAATTACTGCAGGTCAAGCAATGTCAAGTGTTGGGTTTACATGGGTTTTGTTAATAAAAAGAAACCGAGCGCAACCGGTGAGACGGATAAATAAAAAAAACAGCAATAAAATTTCCTCCAGATCGAAAACGGGGAAACCATAAAGGAAACAGACAATAAAAAAATGAACGCTTTCTCTCGCGCCCGGCGAAAAATGTAAAAAAAAAAAATAATAATACGCGCGCTTGTGCACCCTCGCGGACGGCTTCTCATCATCCCCCCGCCTTGGCTATCACAATCGAGATGAGCGCCGGCTGAATGTGTGTGTTGCGCATTTCCAATTTTCCAGGGGAAGCCTGTTCACTTCGCAGACTAGTTCCGTGACGGAAGCGGCCAGCGACGAGATCGACATCGACATCGACGAGCCCCAACGAGTGACTACGTGAGTAGAGACAAAAATGCATTATTTCGTCTGGGTCCGCGCGTATAGACTGGAAGTGTGCGCTCACAGATACACGCGCGTTATGAGGGCAAAAAAAAGCAATAATGCCGCTCGGCACGCGGCGCCCGGAGATTGTATATTGCACGGGAAGCCGGCGATGGAAAAAGCGCCGCCTAAAAATGGGGGAGATCTGTATTATTGCGCTTGAATGCGAACCTCGCAGAGAAGTGTTTTCCGATGCTGTGCTGCCGCGTCTATTTGTTCCTGCGTTACACGTTATACATGTGAGTCTGCGAGCGCGTCTGTATATATGTGCGTTTGAGTTAGTGTGTGCGTATATGTGTGCATTTAAATGCGTGCTTTTGTAAATGTGCACGTGTGCGTGTAGGTACGTGGGTGTGTGTAATATGTGTGTATGTAATCGGTCGTGTAAAATCCCACGCAAATTTAAATGGTACTATGAGGAAGCGTTTGCTTGAAAATTAACGGTTCTTTTATACAATCGTGTCTCGAAATGATGTATCGTGTAATTTCATGGACTCTTTAGCTCAATGTGTTATAACCGCATGATGACGTATTTTGTTGATGCAGTGCACAATTCGTCCGTGGTTTAATGAGATTCGCTATAAGTGGTCCCCGCGTTTTGCGGCGTACTTTTATAAAGTGTCTCCGCGAACACTCGGACTTTTGCATCGAATTTGGACCACGGACAGAAATGTTTTGTAAATACAATATTTATGAATCATTTTCTTCAGTTGATACAAAAAAAAAAAGTGAAGCATCGATTTTTGGTTTACGTTGTTTAAACAGTTGATATAGTCCGTTAGGAACTAAACACTTGATGTTAATTGACGAAGTCACAAGTCACTTATATATTTTTTTTCATGCTTGTTACATTTATATTTGTTTTCTAGTAAAGTGCTTTTGATGTATAGTTAATTGCCTTCATTCGATTGTCACGCTGTCGACCCGTTTTTATTTACTTATTTTTTTCTTGTTTTCGACAAAAAAGCGATTTTTTTATGTCACAGTTGCGAAAAGGCTTTGCAGACACTCGCAACTGTACGAAGTGCCAATAGCAATTCCGAATTATCGGAATCATGTTTACAGCCTCATCGCAGTTGCAAATAAACTATGAACGTTTTTACAAGCGCGCGCACACACACACGCACAAACGACACGCATGATATTTTTGGCATGAAGTAGGGCTTATAGAGTCATAAAGTGCTCACAACCCACGGATCTGGAGAATGCATAATCAATCGAACAATTAGTTATTCATAATCAAGAATTCATTGCGATATCGAACGCACGAAGCTTTAGCTACTTACTACGGCAAAAATTTATATAAATATACTTTTATATTCCTCGTAAAAGTCGGTAGAGCCATAAAACGTTATTCATACGAAAAAACAAAAAAATTAATAAAAAGGAAAAGCCAAAGTTGTATATATAGCGACATTGACAATGCAGTCTTATCACTGTACAACTATGTAAATACATTGAAAAAAAAATCGAACAATCGTTAAACGATCTCTCGCTTGCAACACGAATACGTAAATTAAATATAAAAACTTTAGATTGACAGAGGCACACCGGAACGCGATAAGAGCCATTCGCAAGATCAAGTACTTCGTTGCTCGTCGCAAGTTCCAGCAGGCACGCAAGCCCTATGATGTACGGGATGTCATTGAACAGTATAGCCAAGGTCATCTGAACATGATGGTGCGAATTAAGGTGAGTAGGCGCACCAACTGTTTTTCTTTTACATTTTTCATTTTTATCGGAAGCCCCGGCAAATAAATTAAATTCTCTCTTTCTCTCTCCTTCGCTTTCTCCACCTTCTCCGTTTTTTATCGCGTGAATTTTAATGAAAGCAATTTTAACGCGCTACCGTAACAACAGCAATTTTAATGCCCGATCATACTGTTTTATACTTTCTGCATCGAGACACGCGATCAAGTGAAATTAAATCCATTAGCGCACAGGTATAAGATCACTTCGTAAGCTCCGCGCGTATTGGATCGCCGGCGCGACTCGCTGTGATATCGAAAATCACGAGGGAGCACTTAGCTCGATGCAGCAGCGAGTCGGACGATAAATCGGCGATCGGCGTATATCTCGGAACTCGCTTAAAAAAATAAAGAAGCACCGTATAATGTTTGCCGGGCTGACTCTATATAGAGCGGGAATCGTGTATATTCATGCCGGGGCACTCCGTCGGCGAACATTGAGGTCAGCGGGCGTGAAAATGCAAAATGGAGATTTATGCATGGATTTCGAATCGATATGATAGCCCCAAGGTGTTAGCAGCGGCCGTAGGGCCGGGCGCGCGCCTTCCCCCTTTATAAAAATCGATGTGCTTTGTCGACAGGAGCTGCAGAGGCGACTAGACCAAACTTTGGGTAAGCCGGGTAGCTACCTTGCGGGAATCGATCGAGCAGGTAACATCAAGCCAATGACAATAGGCGCCCGCCTCTATAGAGTAGAGCAGCAGGTGAATGTTCACGTATTTTTCTTTCGCTCTATCTGTCTCTCTCCGCCTGTTTTTATATCTCTTGTACTCTGTTTTTTTTTCTGTGTACGAACTGGCGAACGCGCTTGTCATCTTGGATTTCACGTTTTCGCGTGCTTGCCCATTTGAATTCTATGCCTTTCTGCACTCTGCTTTCGAAGGCTTGTTCTCGTACTTTTCAGACAGTGGGACACATGGTTTTATTTAATATCGACGGGAGACGAACTCAATTCTTTTTTTTTCTTCTATTTTTCGCCGATGATTGTTTTTTTATTCTGTTCTTTTTCTTTTAAATTGGTGGTCTGATGAAACTTTTAATTGGCCTTCGTGCGCGTTGTTTAAAACGAACGTGGAAAAAACATTTGTTTAATATGACGGTAAAAATTTTCAAATAATTTCCTTGCGACTGTATAGATTGGATTTTCGAGGTGAAAAAAGTGCGGGTTTTTCTTTTATCGCGAGTTATTTTTAATTGAAACACGAGAGAATTTTACGCAGCTGACCCGCTTAAATTTTGAACCCACCCAGCGTAAATACATTGGCGTGCGCGACTCCGTAAGTTAAAATATACTCGGCCGCCGTGAGCAGGCTGGGGGAGTTAATATTTATTCAGTATCGCTTGTTCGTCTGAAATTTCAGCCGTAAACGATGAAAACTTTAATGTTTTCCTTATTTGCCCGGCGAGGAGCAAATACTTGACGAATATAAACGTGCGTCGAAATATTTTCCAATTCAATTACCGGTCGCCTCTCTATAGAGTCACTTCCCGTGATATTAAAGTCGCTCGGATTTCATTAAAAAAACCTAAATATCATAAAAACAATATAATAATAATAAAATAAAAAAGTTCACTAAAATAAAAACACGCGGACAAAAGGCCAATTAAAGCGCGAGGGTGACGCTAATGGTTTTAGCGTAATTTCAATTCTATTGTTGCAGCTGTCGATAATGGACAAGAAATTAGACCAGCTCATGTACGTGCTCAATGCAGTTGCACAAAAGCAGCAAATTCCCCTGCGCAGTATGGAGGACGAAGTTTAATGGAGTGACGCTTAAAATTCCGACGATCGCGGGAGTCAACCGGATTGCCGTAATCTGCCCGTAATAGACGCGCTATCGGCCGCCGACAAATAGCTCGTGGAACGAGCAGCTTTTTACAGCGAATAGTGCAAGCAAAAGAGAAAAATGTGGGCGAGCGCATCGGAACGATTTGGGATTTTTATTGAGAGCCGGGAAAAGGCGCTTAACGCGAAACTGGTGCTTTTTTCTATATTCCAAGCTTTTCTTTGTTCTTTACAAAAGGTATATAACGTACATTTCGTGCTTCGAATCTCCCGCGGAAAAGTACATACACCAACGTTAACCGAGCGTCGTGATTATAATTCGTTGGAACAAATTTCTAGAAACGACGCAGAAAGAAAAATTAGCATTGAAAGCTTAACAGTCCTCCGACAGGTGTGTTATTACTTCGAATTCTTTTCGTTTAAATTTTTTTTCACAGCGCCAGCCGATAAGCGTCCTGTGATAAAGGCCAAGGGGTGAACGGGATCGAATAAATCGTACAGATCGTGGAACGCAATAAAAATGAAATTAACATACATACAAGCGCACACCAGTTTAAACAAATAAAAAAAAAATAAATAAATATGGTCACACAAACTGTCGATTCATATCGAAATCCGTACGTGTAGTTTTGCTGCACGTTTAAAAAAGTAATTAACGAACTGCTTGCACTACGTACGTTTATGTCCACAAGATGACGACGCGTAAATTCGATAAGGTACGTACGCGCGCTTACACGATGTATGGATGTACGCGCGTAAAACAAAAAAGAAAGAAAAGAAATTTATTCCAACTTTACACGCATGTCGCGAACGCCTGTACATAATGTAATATACTAAAGATAACATACGAAATAATTGAAACGTTAAAGGAGCAATTTCTTACGTAGCGGGCAATGATCGTTTGCTTCGAGCACCTACCTATATACAATCTAAACGCTTAAACTGTAAAGTCTCATTTATTTAAATTCAATCGATTTACATATAAAAAGTGTATACCTGCGATTAGTTATTTAAGATTAAGTTTAGACGTTATGCGATATTGCAAGTATAGGCGTTAAAAAGAAAAAAAAAATTAGAAGTACAATTTAATTTTTGTTACAAGCATTCCGCTCGTAAAAGGGACGCAATTATTTTCACGGTTTGCCTTAATTTCGCTGGAGAAAAGAAATTAGTTAAACATTGGTTTTTAAAGTTTTCTTAGGGAATTCAAGGCCCAATTCGATTTTATCGTAGAACTGAAAAAAATTAATTGCTTATTACATTAGTTAGGACACATTAAATTTCTGTACATAGTCCGAAATCTACTACTCTGTGATTTACATAATTATTGCGTATAAGAAAAAATCGATATATTGAACATAAGTTAATTTATAAAGATATTTTGGAAATTGTGAAATATATTGTAAAATGATTTTCAATCCTTTTATCGCTATTGAAAAAGAACGTACGAATAAAATTGTATTCTAAGACTCTTATTCTCGAAGATAATTTCTTGAAATTGAAACAAAAATTTGAACCGATTTTTTATAAATCGCTAAAAATATAAATATATAAAGATTGTAGAAGAGACCACTAATTAATATGTAAATAAATAATTCTAGTAATATATTGACTAACATTTATTTTCTACTATATAGCTATCTGACGTGTCATTTTAAAATTAATAAATATAATACGTTTATAGTAGAGAGAAATATAATTCTTAATGATTGACTCAACATTTATTAATATTTAAAGTCACATGGCTGCATCAAATTATTGAAATTAAATGAAAATAAATGTTTTTTTAATATTATAATTATAAATTTTAACACTGCAAAGGTACACTGAGGAATTTCAAATAATGTAGCGTAAGTTATACACTTGTAATTTTAAATTATATTATATTATAATTACCAAATTTATAAAAATTAAAACAATATTAGACTAAATCATAGAAGAGAAAATCAATAAAATACGTTAAATAATAAAAAGTGCAAGCGTATTTTACATAGGGGCACAATAATTAATAATTATTAGTGTAAAGAAAATAAAAACCGTTTTGATGACGAAAATCACTAATTTTAAAACGTCGTCATTGTCGAATAACTTCCAAAGTCTCCTGCGTAGATTCTGAGAAAAAAAGATATATCACAAAAAATACTTCCCTAATAAAAAAAATGCATGCAAGTCTCAAGAAAAGTAATATGTGTATAAATAAATAATGAGAATCCAACGCGATTGCTTGAATATTTCCTTAAATAATTTTCAAAGATTCAGATATTTTACTGGAAAAAATTAACATTATCAAAATCTTCATATATATTTTCTATAAAGAGATAAACTTAAAACTTTACCATAAAGCTAAACTAAAAAAATCTATAAAAGTATCTTGTTGCCAATACAGTGTACACTCCAGTATTAAAATACTGAAGATACGGCTGTTGAATGTAAGAAAAAATAAAAGAAATTGATCAAGAAATTGTGAAATAATTTGATAAATTGAACCTCTAAAACTCGTCAAAATTAAACTGCGAAGCTGATCAAGCTGTTGTGGCTAATGAAAACGTGACTCAAGCTTTTAATACTCTCCTTTTTATGAATTTTCGTTCGTAAGTTAGTTACATATATGTATCTCATGCGTTTACAGACATAAAAGGTTGTTTAATTTTACCTTCAAGTTTACACCAAAAAATTAAGAAAAATTTATACATATTGAGTCACTCAGTGTTTGCAAATGAAGCATGATAGAACTTAGATTGTAGAAAGTAAAGTGCCTAAGCGTCCCGAAATCGACGCCACCAAGTTCGAGTTATTGACGCGCTCATTTATTGATTAAAAGTTTTATTGCAACTTCAAAATGAATATTTCCAAAACCGAGCAGTTATTATTTACGAAATGTGAAAGAACAGTATTAATTGCTAATTAAACTACGGAAATTAAGTAAAAGTCTATTGATTGTTTCTATTATTCTTGAGTTCATAGTTAAAACAATATTAAAAAGTTATATTAAAGAAAATTCGTTAAAAATTTATCACACATATATATATATATTGAATGAGTTACTTCGTATTAAGTTTTAATAAAATAAAACTACAACTACGATCAGTATACCTAATACAACTAATGATAGTTTTCAAAAGTTCCTAGGTAAGCTTTTTGTTGTAATCAATTGCAATTAATAAAGGAAAATATCGAATACTATATTCGAATAATATATTCGTTAGAAAAAAAACAATAAATATTATTTTAAAAAAAGATTGTTTTAAAAGTAAACAAGACAGAGGATGGAGAAAAGAGATTCAGCAAAGTAAAAAACAAAAAGACCACTTCAAAAGTTTGGCAACAGTGCATACATCTATCTGGTCAAAAATAACTTAATAACTAAAAAAGAAAAAAATCTTTGGGAACAAAGCGAAATTCTAAGATAAACCTAGCGCTTAACTCTTTTTCGCACTTCTATAAATATTGCATGTTATAAAAGGTGCCTTTAGTCTAGACCAAAAATCTCGTAACGAATACAATCATCTTTATCTTCTTTTCTATCGTTGTTAATTTTATAATAATCGTAAGTTTTTTTTATTGAAACTATAGTCTATGTATTTTACGCGGGATAAATGACTCCCGCGCAAGTAGTTTAATCGCGCGAAAAAAAATTATATACCTGTTACTTACGAAGCTAAACTATGCGCTACTTAGTTTTAAGACTCCGATGACATATCTTTATTGCTTGAAACAAGATAATAATAAAAAGAATTAAATTTAATTTGTCGTCGTTATTGCACCAGTCCCTTGTATCAACAAAGCGTGGAACATATTACGTGACAAGTGAATTAAGATCATAAAATGTGAATGCGATAAAAATCATAATTAATTATGTTAATAAAAAATATTAAATTTCTTTAAGTCAGTCACTATTTTTATACTTTAAGGTAAAGAAACTGTAATTTTTCAATTTATTGAAACTGTTTTTTGCACCGTGAATGAACGAAAAACAAATTTTTGCTACATTGTTTATTTATCTGTTGTAATGATGGTCGAGGAATTATTTATCCAAAATTTAGTTACAATTACATTGAAATTTTATTTATGATATTTGTTTAATATAAATAAAAAATTATGTTTATTACAAAATTTAAAAAAAGATATTATCGAGCTCATTAAAACTAAATGACAATCTATTTACTGCGGCTTTTTTGTAACAAAAATAAAAAATTTCCTTTAAATGTACTCATTTTAACCCCCTCTCCTCTAAGTATAAAAAATCGCCGTCTTTTTTTGGAAACGAAGAGCCATCTGTTGATTTTGAAAAGAAAAGTAAGAGAACTGCTTTATCGATGAGGACTGAGGAGCAGCTCAGTCGATCAATGGGCATTACGTTATAGTACGTGGAACATATATAAGTGTTTTTACTTGCGTGTTGTTGTTGTAGGTATACTGTTAGGCTGTGAAGTGATTTTATTTAACATTAATGATCTTCAACACTAAAAATTGGTATTTCTTAGGTAAATAAAAATTTAATATTTTATTTTAAACTCTACGTAACGATATTATCATTTTACTTACAAACATGTAACTAATCTATTGCCGTCAAAAAAAGTTAACCTATAAAAGAGTACTTTGTTCATAACGTATTTATTTTTATAAACTAATTGATTATTAAATAGCTTGGCATATTAACGAAACATAATCTGACTTCATATTTTGCTGTCTATTGCAAAATATGGTGTAATTTTAAAATAAAAAATTCTGAGATCAATACCTCTTTACATTACTTTAAATTATTCACGAAAATCAAATAATGAATATTCATTTCAGATAAAAAATTATACTAACAAAGGAGAAAAATGAGTTACCACCGAAGTAACAGAAAGCAAAAGGGATTTGGCTTTGCCGGATTCCAAATGTCCAGCAGCAAACGAACAGGGGCTGCTATACCTCCACCACCACCAAATTCAGGCTTCAGTAAACAAGGGTATCATACTATGAATGCCATTACTGAGAATGCTTTATCTGCTTGTTGGGGAGTACCAAAAAAACGGAGTAAAACTGAAGAAGAGTAAGAATTTTTTTATTTTAAAAAGTATCATAATATTTAAATTATTAAATTTTAAATGTAACTAAAAAATTAAATTATAAAACTTCAGATATTTTGATGATGATGAGGAAACTCCTTCATCATCTACACTTGAGTATATACCAGCCCCCGGTTCACCTTCTTATGAAGCACATGCAAACAAAAATAAGAAAGCAGATAGCGATAGTGATGAAGACCCTCTTGATGCCTTTATGGCTGGGATAGATGCTGAAATCCAAAGAACCAAAGCTCCAACTCAAGAAGACAAAAAAGATGATAAATATAAAGGAATAAGAGCAGATATTGATGGTGAAGATGATGAAGAAAGTTACTACAGGTATTATATTTTTTAAACAGTAATTCAATTCTTCACTTTATTTATGATAATATTTTCTTTTTTTATAGATATATGGAAGAGAATCCAAATGCTGGTCTCCATCTAGATGATTCTGATCAAGAAATTGAGTATGATGAGGATGGAAATCCTATTGCTCCCCTCAAAAAGAAAGAAATTGATCCTCTACCTCCGATAGACCACAGTGTAATACCTTATGAATCATTTGAAAAGAACTTTTATAATGTTCATGAAGAGATAGCTAATTTAAATAAACAGCAAATTGACGAGTTAAAAAAGACATTAGGTCTTAAAGTGAGCGGTCCGTTACCTCCCAATCCTGTGACGAGTTTTGGACATTTTGGATTTGATGATCAATTGATCAAAGCGATTAGGAAGCATGAATATACTCAACCAACTCCAATCCAAGCACAAGCAATTCCTGCTGCACTGAGTGGTCGAGACTTGATAGGTATTGCCAAAACAGGAAGTGGAAAGACTGCTGCATTTATTTGGCCAATGCTTGTACATATAATGGATCAGAAAGAATTAGCCCCTGGAGATGGACCAATTGGACTTATTTTAGCCCCAACCAGAGAATTGTCACAACAGATTTATCATGAAGCAAAGAAATTTGGTAAAGTTTACAATATTCGAGTTTGCTGCTGTTATGGTGGTGGTAGCAAATGGGAACAAAGTAAAGCTTTAGAAAGTGGTGCAGAAATAGTAGTCGCCACACCTGGAAGAATAATCGATTTAGTTAAGATGAAAGCCACTAATTTAACAAGAGTTACATTTTTAGTGCTTGATGAGGCTGACAGAATGTTCGATATGGGTTTTGGTAAGTTTTGAAATAGAAACCGTAATAAAAAATATTTTATTTTTATGAATAATGGTTGGTTTGCATATTAAATATTTGTCTTTCTTTACTTTTAGAACCGCAGGTCAGGTCAATTTGTAATCACGTCAGACCAGAAAGGCAGTGCTTGCTGTTCAGTGCCACGTTTAAAAAAAGAATTGAGAAACTGGCAAGGGATGCATTGACTGATCCCATTAGAATCGTTCAAGGAGATGTTGGGGAAGCTAATACAGATGTAACTCAACACGTTATTGTCTTTTACAATAATCCGACGGGCAAATGGACGTGGTTGAATCAAAATATAATCGAATATCTAAGTGCGGGTAGTTTGTTAATTTTCGTAACTAAAAAGGTAAGCTAATAACTTTTTTAAAGTTAAACAGTATATTACGAATTTAAAAAAAAACTTTTTAATAACTTGTTTCATAGTTAAATGCTGAGGAATTAGCAAATAATTTAAAATTAAAAGAGCATGACGTGATGCTACTTCATGGAGATATGGACCAGCTCGAAAGAAATAAAGTTATCACAGCATTTAAAAAGAAAACAGTTAGCATTTTAGTTGCTACCGACGTAGCAGGTATAATTCAATAGCACTGTCGCTTTATAAATCCAATAGCGCAATAGTTCTTTAAAAAAAAAGCGTATTAATTTTTCACTACAGCTCGAGGTTTGGACATCCCGCACATTCGTACTGTTGTAAACTACGACGTGGCTCGCGACATTGACACGCACACGCACAGAATCGGTAGGACAGGTCGTGCCGGTGAGAAAGGTACAGCGTATACATTAGTGACGGAGAAGGACAAGGAATTCGCCGGACACCTCGTGAGGAATCTCGAAGGAGCAAACCAAGAAGTACCAAAAAGCCTGATGGATCTGGCACTTCAAAGCAACTGGTTCAGGAAATCGAGGTTCAAAGGTGGAAAAGGAAAGCAAGTCAATGTCGGCGGTGCCGGCTTTGGCTTTCGGGGAGGAAAGAATGCAGCTTCTAATCAGGTAATTGTTGTCTCCCGCAATAAGATGTTTTAAACGTGTGTAAAGTAATTGATGTAATGATAATTATATTTCAGAACGACGATTCAGATTCATCTACGCCGTCGTCTTCGCAAGCTGTAAAAGACGTTAGCGAAGTAGTTAAAAAATTGGAGCGAGCGGGGCCTTGCAGTGATCGACTAGCAGCAATGAAAGCAGCTTTTCGAAGTCAATACAATACACAGGTAGTAATTCAGGAAATCTGAAAATTATAATTGCGTATAATTAATATAACTGTACAGTAGAATTCAATAAACTGAAATTTTAGTTCCGAGCTTCTTCCGACCACACGTGGGAACAAACTATCACACCTCCATCAGTCATTATGCCACCACCTCCACCACCACCGCCTTCTGACTTTGGATCCCCGCCGCCTCCACCAGGCACCGAAAGTCCCGAAAGTAGACCGGAACCAGTGGACGCCGAGAAGGCCGAAAAGGCCGAGAGGAAGAGAGCGCGAAAGAGTCGGTGGGAGTGAAAGCATGAGTTTGTTAAGGATTTGTCGTCTCATATCCACGGAACTGATAAAAGTTAAGAATTAATCACTGATCGATTACGTTATCTTTTTTTTTTTCGAAAAAATATAAATTGTGACGCAATACATACGTTTCTTATTGTTAATTGATTTAATGCAGCGATGAGCTTTGAAGTGTAGATAATTCTAATGCACAAGTGGAATTAACTTTGTTCTTATTAGAATTTTATATGTGTATTATAACATAAGTACATTTTTTATTATTGACGTTTCAGAATACCTATATAATGTGCGATTATTGTCATTTATTAAAATATTTATGAATATACGTAAATTACCAATGTATACATAATTTTCAATTAGTGATTAATTAAAACTTGTACCTAGTTCTAAAAAAGACATTTTATTGTGTATATTTATATCAAGTCACATTATTGATTATTGCATCTTTTTTATTGTAGACAATAAACCCCTAAGTATAATTAAAAACTTTATTTCTTATAAAAACGCATTTCAAATATAATAATAAAAACGTTATCTTCACTTTCTACTTATTCTAACACAATTAATACCGTTCCAATGTTTCAAAGGCTTCGCTCATAAATAAGAACCATTATTAATTTTTTTAAGATATATTTTATTTTTTATACATTCTCTTACATACAAATCGGATTACGAGTAATTAATACAATCTTTTAGATTAACAAAGTAGTAAAAAAAGGATAAATTTGTCGTCGAAAAGAAAAATTTCACAAGGCAGAAAAATCCCAAAGGCAGCATCCAGTAAACGGACGCCCAAGTACGAGCGATTAAGTATCGTCTAGCGACCAAAAAAACTTGCACTGAATCATGAAAAACGAACTAAAATTACAGTGCTGCGCAGAACAAATCGCTTCGTCAAATGAAAATGAAATAAAAAAAAAAGAAAATATCCCGCCGTACGTGATCTCGATTCGGGAGCGCGCGAAAAGAAACGACGTCGGGGAGAAGAGAAAAAAGAGAGAAACAATGAGTAATGCCTTTAAACTTAAACTATATAATGCGCAGCCGATAGAGGAATCTAAAGGGGAAAAATGGCAAAAAACCTGCTGGCAATTGTACTAAATTACGTGCGATATACATGGTTATGAGTTAATCTGCGAATCCTTGGGCAGCCATTTAGGGCACCGCTGCAGTCGAGAATCGCCTTGTCGCGAGAGAGACGGAGAAAAAGAGCCGCGACCAGGAGCGACGAATTCGTTGTCCGACATTCGTCTCTCGCAGCTCCGACGTGGCAGCGACGCTAATTTTTATATATATATGTATAATTTTTTCGTTTTTAATCTTTTATATTTCTACACGACTCGGCATCGCGCGTAGTCTCGATTTCGTTCGGCGCCGGTCTTAAACTACTAATACGATATAAACATTATTTTTTAAACTACCTCGTTAAGCGTAACTCTTAAATGCTACTTTTCGTTGTAATGGCAATGAAAAAATAAATGTCTCGGTCGCGTTTTTTTTTTTTTTTTTTTTTTTTTTTTTTGTTTTTCTTACGCGTCGAGACTGTTAATGTTGTTAAAAACTTTTTGACACGTTTAGAATTTTTTTATGAATTATCACATTGAAATTCATTCGTTAAATTTTTTTATCTCTTTTTTTTGTAAGTACAACAAATTGTAGAAGGTAAACAATTTTAAAGCTTATTAAAATTTTTTTATTTTTCATTAAAGAATGATACTTGCAAATCAAATATTTGGGAAGGAGTGGGGCACGATGGAGAACTAAAAAATTGGATTAAAAAAAACGGGATATCTCACTCCATAGTATCCATCAAGTTATCGAAATTTTAACATACAATAATTTTCATCAAAAAAAGAAAATCCGACACGGTATTTTTATTTTAAAATTCTCTCGAAAAAAAAATAAAATTTTCATAACAATGCAGATCGTTGAACTAAAAGCTTAAAACGTTTAATTTCCGACAAATTTTTTTTTTTCACAAACTAAATTTGAAATTTGATCTAATCAAACAATAAAAGTGTACATAATCTCCCGACCGCACAGAATTTCCTGAAAGTCCCGAGGCGCATCTTCGCGTCGAGGAGCCGATCGACGTCGTATGGCGATCGACTCGGGCGCAATTAGCGCGCGAATCACTCGTTCTTGGCTCTAATGACGAGCGCACACGTGCGACGCGTTTTTAGGGCCTCGGCGGAGGCGCTTGGTTCGCCGAGCTGATTCACGGCCGCCGCGCGCGTGAATCACCCGGCGCGCGGCGCGTATAAGGCGAGCCCCGCTGGCCCTGATAACGCGCCTGTGTACCTGCGCGCGACGGGTTTTTCGGTGACTCGTGGCGCGGCTTTTCGCTGGTTGGAAATTCACCGGGAGAGTTGCGCAAGGCGACTTTTCTCGTTTTCTTCGCGGCCGAAGGTCAAGGAATGAATGCTACAGAATTCTAATCAAATTAAATTTCGGCCGGACGATTCAAAACATTTATCTTTCTTTCTTAAGTCGAAAGAGAGACTGCTAAGTTGTTGAAGTAAGTAGTTATAAATGCTGGTTGAACAATTAATTATTTTGATTTAAATATTTAAAGTACAGTTGTGCGTAATGGATATTAACTGTTTTGAAATTTTCGGATGCACACTTACATTATTACATAACAAAAAAACTGTAGATACGTGCTGCAAAACAATGAATTTTCAATCGTTCATTTTTAGTATTTTATTACAACTTTATTTCTTGCCGAGATGTAATTTCTTATCGAAGTGCGCTTCGTTTCGTCCGCACGGAATCTCAAAGCCAGCGAGGCAAGCAAAACCAGTAAGGAACGTTAAACGACCGTCATTCCCACCGAATTTCGGAGCAGCGCGGACCTCATTAAACCTCACCTCCGATGGAAAAAGAAACAATCGATCGGCGCATTATCCCTCGTCCTTCGCCTGCACCTGGAACGCGCTCGCTCCCCCGAAATATCCATTAAACTCGCGTTCACCTCACATCCGCGCGATTCGTGTGAGACAGAGAGAGAGAGAGAGAGAGAAAAAAAAGAAGTAGACCGCGAACCGGTGTTCCAGTTGCACGTCTCGCGGGGACTCTGTATAAAAAGGACGAGGCGAGGAAGCGCTCGATTTTCCGCGGCATCGTTAGCTCATCTCGTCGACACAATGGGGGAACGATTGTTGGACTGCCGCGGATTCCGCGCGACGCTGCTGTGTGCACCGCGTGGGCGCCGCGCGTCATTTTCACCGTCGGGACGTCTCGTCTCACCGCGAGACCTTACCCAAGGCCTTCGGACGCGATGTCGAAGCGACTCACGCTCGCTCGAGCCCGTTAATTTACGACGCTCGAGCGTTTCTCTCGTTTTCCTTTGGCGAGCGCAATTAGATCTCTTTTCTTGCACTTCATCGTGTTCACATTGTTTTTCCGATATACCTTGCAAGCTTCACTCTCTTGAATTGCTTCTGTAGAAGTAGAGTATGGTTTAAAAAAATTCTTTAATTTTCAACGTAGATTTATAGAAATAATATAAATATGTTTATATAGAATAAAAATGAAGAAAAATATATTCACAGCTTAATTGAATCAATTTCTATAGTTACCCTCTAAAAAAATAGTAAAAATAAAGGGCTCAGTAAAAAAGTCTTGTTGAACTCTTAATATTTATTACTTACTATTTAAAGCATAAACATAGAAATTGAATAAAATTAGCTGAAAATTTATATTTTTCTTCATTTTCATACTAAATAAATATATTTTTCTATTTTTCTAACCTAGATTTAAATCAAGTCCTATTTTATTTAGAAAACCTCTTGATATAACTATTGTAGAACTTATTGCAGACGCCAAAAGAAGAAAAGATCAAAGAGAAGTCGACTCGAGCCTCCTAACAAGACGCATTCTTACTCCACCTCGTAGCCCAAATACGTCGTGAAAAATCCACTGTTACTCGAGTGGTCCTCCAAGGGAGATGCTCCCATAATCAAAGGAAAAGCCCCACTCATTAGGACTCCCCCGCGTGGCGACTGGAAACGCTGATCTTTCTGGCGTTGGTCTGCTGCTTCTCCACCCCCGCCTTCCCAGTGAACTTTTCCATGGCTCTTCCGTAGGATCCAGTACACACCTTCTCCTTCGCCGCGGCAATTCTGGATTTGGTCTCCTTGTGCTTGGCGGGGCTCTTGGCGGCGCTCTTCGGGTCGGCGAAGACCGATATCCTCTGGGCGAGGTTCCCCGCGGCGGCGCCGTCGCCAACAATGAACTTGGCCATGCTGGTGCGCTCACGCAGCTTCTCGAGGTTCTCGCGGGGCGCTACCTCGAAGGCGTCGGCCTTCTGCAGGATGTCACGCAGGTTGACGCCGCTGTCCATGGAAGCGGGCGAGAGGGGCGGCGTCGGCGTCGCCCGGGCAGTGCTTATCTTCTCCACGCACTGCTTGTACTTTTCGTCAATGCGCGTGTCGTGTTTCTCCTCTTCTTCGTTGGTGACTTCGGCGTCCTCTTCGTTCCCCGAGTCGTTGAAAAAGTCCTTCTTCAGGACGCCCTCGTTCTTTTCGTTCTGCTTGCGGAGCTCCTCCCAGTTCTTGCGGGGCTTGTAGCTGGTCTTGCGGCGAACGAGGGGCTTGCGCTCGCTGATGTCGATGTCGGGGATGAAGAGGCGCAGGGCCTTGGGGCCGATGGGGAAGTTGCTGGAGTCCTCGGCGACGCGTTTTTCGGTCATGATGGCCTCGAGGCTGCTGCGCGAGGTCACCTCCTGGTGCTTGTTGAAGGCGCTGACC
Organism: Sycophila texana; assembly: GCA_035582955.1. Taxonomy (NCBI): domain Eukaryota; kingdom Metazoa; phylum Arthropoda; class Insecta; order Hymenoptera; family Eurytomidae; genus Sycophila; species Sycophila texana. The sequence continues at coordinate 14,483,397 of JAWWEN010000020.1, read as the reverse complement.
AGCTGGGCGACGGTGTACTTGGGCTCCTCGTTCTCGGAGTCGGTCTCGCGGCCGTGGCACTCGGAGCCGGCCGAGGAGGCCTGTTTGTTGGTCAGACTGCGCGAGGCCTCCTCGGAGTCATCCGTCAGCGTGTCCGACTCTAAGGACTGCAGGGAGTCGAGGTTTGCCTCTGACACCGACAGCGACGAGGGGCCGGTGCTCTTTGTTTCTTGCGTTGCTTCTGAACAGTATAAAAGAAAGAAAAAAATATTTGTATTAATGTTATTATTTTTTAAACATTGTTTTTTAACATTGTCGTTTGAAGTAAAAAATGAAAAAGTATCGAACAAAGAGATCGAGGGAAAAAAGCAAGGACGTCCGATCAAATTCCCTACGGCCAATTCGTCTCGGATGAAATAGAAAAGCGAGGTGAGTGTCGCTCAAAACTTTTCTCGCGTAAACTCGTCATTTTACTCCTACTCACCGGCACTGCAAGGTCGATCGCTTCCGTCGTCGGCAGCTTCACTATCCATCGGTTGCTGCTTCGCCTCCTTCCTCTCTTCCTGAGCCTGTGTCGTCACCGCCGTTACTTCCGGCTCATTGACATTTGCTTTCTGCAATCGTAAGTTTTGAATTATAAAGGATAGATATTATTGAAATTTTCTTAATAATTTGTCTTTCGATGTCGAAATGTACCGCTTCGTATAATTCGATTTAAATGCAGATGTAAATGTAGTGGCCCTGAGAAATTAATAAAATAATTGTTCAATGTACTGTCTTGAATTAAAAAAATTAGCATTAAAAAAAATTAAATTTACATTAATTATAAAAACTATCGAAAAAATGAAAGATCGAGACATCTTACGTCTTTGCAAGGAAATGACGAAATTTCCTTCAAAAAGGAAAAACGCGTGGAATCACCAGTATCACATAGTATACCTCCTTGTCTTCCGGCTCCCCAAGGTGGCCGTTGACGCAGGCGATCCGCTCGTTGTCATCGAAGTCGCGGCCGACGGCGGCAGTGCGGGAGGATCCAGAGCCCAGGGAGCCGCTGCTGGAGCCGTGCCCCAAGTGCCTGAAGAAGGGTAGTGCGTCTTCGGTCTTGGAGCGCTCCTTCTGCCGGAGCACGTCGCGCCTGTGCCTCTGCAGGCTCTCCAGGCTGCGGTAGATGTCGAGCATGCCCTGGGACTTGGACAGCGACTTCAGGCCGTAGAGCTTCTCGCGCGAGCCGTCGAACTGGCAGCCGTCCAGTGGATTCCCGTTCATCATCGCCTGCTGGTGGCGTAGATCACGCTCCTTGCGACGCTCGCTCTCGTCACCCGAGCCGTTCAGCAACGGGAGGCAGGCCTGCGAGCGCGACTGCACCTGATTCAAGCTCCTAATTTTCACGTTTTATAAGTTTTAGAAAATTTTTTATTTTATTTTTATTTCTAGTTCAAAAAGTAATGATTTGTTGTTCTTTAAATTCAATAAATATTTTAAGGAAACATGTCTTCAAGCATTTATTTGTTATACATTTTACACGCTTAAACTGAAATTTCACTCTTTTTTTTATAGTCATATTCTAAAGTTAATTCATTCGTAGAGTTGATATTTACTTTGGTAGAGTAAAATAATCACTTTACACAAGTAGCATGACTTCATTTCACTCTGATATAGAATAGGATTCTTTAGATTGTGATCTATCCTTTTACTGTACATTTAAAAAAAAAATTACTCTACTTCACTGTAATCGAGGATTCCCTGGTAGAAATTGTCTAGTTTTATCCCACGATGAAACGATTTTTCTAACATTGAAGGTCTATTTAACGGCTATTTTCCAAACTAGCGATTAAATGAGCCTAAAATGTTAGAAAAGCCGTTTCATCATGGGACAAAACTGGACAATTTCTACCAGGGTTGGAGTCAAATTTAACTCCATTTCATTCTATCGGATTTAGCATGTAATGTAAAGAATTATTAAGTCTAATGTAAAATTATTAAATTTAATTTAAAATAACTGTATAGGCAATCTTATCTCAAGAACAATTTTCCTTTACGCACCAGTCAGATATTATACAGTGTACTTTATTTATCGCATATTTATATCAAGTAATAGATAAAAAAACGCTGCCAACTGTACTGGCACAATGCTTTCTCATAGAGATGTCTACATCTCTAAATAATAGTGATAAACTGAAAATTTACAAGTTTTTGAAAAGAAAAAATTTATTAATAATAAATGGAAGAAAAAGTAAAAATTTCAAAAACGCCAACTAGCTCTAAAATCGAACCTGATCGGTAGAATTGCTTGAAATTTTTAAGGTTTCTCGCGACAATCGAATAAAACTTGACAAAAAAATTGCTTCTTATCCACCGCTTCGCTTAGAAGTTATGAAAATTCCCAAATTTTTTCAAAATTCAAATAATACTGAAATAGGTCTAAAATCAAAACTAGTCTG
>JAWWEN010000020.1:14464927-14480877 GCA_035582955.1 Sycophila texana | reverse complement strand
GAAAATTACAATACATACATACATTTACGACGCGTCGTAAACCTATTCACGACACCGTGTAAAATACGCTACCCACCCTGCGTGCACATGCATGAGTCGCGTGAGTGTCGAGACCGTCGAGACTGTCGAGTGATCGAATGACACGGTCTATCTTACAGCGCTAAGGTGCAAAATTTATCAACGTGTTGTACGGCTTACATCAGACACGTTGGAGTAAGCAGCCGGTGAAAAAATTTCGCTGACGTGTTTTTCGTAAAACATCTCAGGCAAAATGGGAGAAAAACTGCCTGAGTCCATCAATTTTCCCAAGGAGGAAGAGGTGATTTTGGAGCTTTGGAAGAAAATTGACGTTTTCAAAAATTGTCTGAAACAGTCCAAGGGCAAACCACGATATTCCTTCTATGATGGTCCACCCTTTGCAACTGGCTTACCGCATTATGGTCACCTTCTGGCAGGTACCATAAAAGATATTGTAACCAGGTATACCTTTAAAAATATTTTTTATGATTTAATTATCACTTTCAATTTAAATTTTTGTAAAATAATGTTTATTCAATGATGATTTTTAAACTTACAAATATTAATTAATTGTTTAGGTATGCCCATCAGAAAGGTTTCCATGTTGAGCGAAGATTTGGATGGGATACACATGGCTTGCCAGTAGAATTTGAAATTGACAAGGCATTAAATATTAAAGGCCCAGAAGATGTTATGAAAATGGGTATAGCCAATTACAACAAGGAATGCAGAAATATTGTTATGAGGTATGCCAACGATTGGGAAAAAATTGTAGGAAGATTGGGCAGATGGATAGACTTTCAAAATGATTACAAAACATTATATCCATGGTATATGGAATCCATCTGGTGGATATTTAAACAGATTTATAATAAGGGATTGGTTTATCAAGGAGTCAAAGTAATGCCTTTCTCAACAGCTTGCAATACACCATTATCAAATTTTGAGTCTGGTCTTAATTATAAAGAAGTAGTTGATCCATCTGTAGTGGTCTCATTTCCTTTAATTGATGAGCCTGGTGTATTCATGTTAGCATGGACAACAACTCCATGGACACTACCCAGCAATCTTGCTTTATGTTGTAATCCTAATTTTGAATATGTTGAAGCTGTAGATAATGAATCTGGAAAAGTTTATATCTTACTGGAATCTAGTTTAGATTTAATTTATAAATCAAAAGATTTATATACTATTCGAGGAAAAAGGAAGGGTTCAGACTTGCTGGGAAAGTCTTACGAACCTTTATTTAATTACTTTGTGCATATGAAAGAAAGAGGTAAAATTTCAAATTTTATTTTTTCTACAAGAACTGATTAACAACAAATAGTATAATGATAATTATTTTACAGGTGCATTTAGAGTTTTAAATGATGGATATGTTACCGCTGAATCTGGTACAGGTGTAGTTCACCAAGCTCCATACTTTGGTGAAGATGATTACCGATGCTGCTTAAAGGCAGAAATTATCTCCAAAGATCAAGAAAGTATTTGTCCAGTAGACAGTAGTGGACGTTTCATTGAACCAGTGAAAGATTTTCTAGGAAAGTACATAAAAGATGCTGATAAAGAAATCATAAAAAATCTTCAGTCTCGAGGAAGATTAATTTTTAGTGGAACCTCCAAACATAGTTATCCTTATTGCTGGCGTTCCGACACTCCTTTGATTTACAAAGCTGTGCCCTCTTGGTTCGTTCGAGTTGAAACTATCAAGGAAAAGCTATTGGAAACTAACGCAGAAACTTACTGGGTACCGGATTATGTAAAAGACAAGCGATTTGGTAACTGGCTGCGAGATGCACGAGACTGGGCAATCAGCAGAAATCGATACTGGGGAAATCCCGTCCCTCTTTGGATTTCCGAGGACAAGAAAGAAGTGGTCTGCGTTGGTAGCATTGCTGAGCTTGAAAAATTAACTGGCCAAAAGGTAAATTTACATTTATTTTTCTGAAAATTAAAAGGTCTAAAAAAATAATTAAATAATGAAATTTTACATTAACAGATCACCGACATTCACCGTGAGAGCATTGATGATTTGAAAATACCGTCAAAACGTCCGGGACATCCGCCGCTCAGTCGTGTCACGGAAGTCTTCGACTGCTGGTTCGAATCCGGTTCGATGCCTTACGCTCAGATGCACTACCCATTCGAGCGCGTTAAAGATTTTGAAGAGAGTTTTCCAGCAGACTTCATCGCCGAGGGAATCGATCAAACCCGTGGCTGGTTCTACACCCTGCTTGTCATCTCCACTGCGTTGTTTGGCAAACCCGCTTTCAAGAACCTCATAGCAAACGGATTAATCCTGGCATCTGACGGCCAAAAAATGTCAAAACGCAAAAAGAACTACCCCGACCCCACAGAAGTGATGGAGAAGTACGGCGCGGATGCGCTGCGACTGTACCTCATCAACTCACCAGTGGTACGCGCGGAGAACCTGCGCTTCAAAGAGGAAGGTGTTAGAGACGTTATAAAAGATGTGTTCCTGCCATGGTACAATGCATTCCGTTTCCTCCTCCAGAATATCGAAAGATTTGAGCACGACGAGAAGACAAAGTTCCTGTACAAAGAGGCTCGTGACTCCTCTCAAATGTCTGAAAATATAATGGACAGGTGGATAATGTCCTTCACTGAAACCCTCTTGCAGTTCTTAAAGACTGAAATGCAGGCTTACAGACTATACACCGTAGTACCACGCCTCGTCAAGTACATCGACAACCTAACTAACTGGTACGTGCGGATGAATCGCAGGCGCATCAAGGGTGATACCGGCAAGCAGGATTGCCAGTTTGCCTTGAACACATTGTTCCGCGTTGTGTACACGATGGCACGTATCAACGCGCCGTTCACCCCGTTTCTCACGGAATTTATGTACCAACGGCTGCGGAAACTTCTACCGACTGTTAGTGACTCGGACAGTATTCATTACCAAATGATCCCGGATGCTTGCACGGAACTCATCGACGAAAAGATCGAGCGCGCGGTTTCCTGCATGCAGACGGTCATCGAGCTGGGTCGCGTCGTGAGAGACCGGAAAACTATCCCCGTGAAGTATCCCTTGCCGGGAGTTGTTGTCATCCACCAGGATCTCAATATCTTGAACGATGTCGTTTCACTGAAGTCGTACGTGCTGGAAGAATTGAACTTAAAGGAGCTTACGGTGACCACGGATAAGAAGAAATACGGCGTGACGCTGAGAGCAGAACCGGATCACAAGAGCCTGGGCGGGCGGCTGAAGGGTGAATTCAAGGCCGTCGCCGCGGCTATCAAAGAACTGAGTGACGAGGAGTTGCAAAGATTCGTGGCTAGTAAGGAAATCGAGGTGTTGGGACACAAGCTTGGAGAAGAGGACGTAAGGCTGATGTTCAGTTTTACAGGACCAGCCGCTGAAGAGTTGTCCAAGCGATACGAGGCCCACAGCGAGGGAAACGTCCTCATATTGCTGGACGTGACGCCCGATGAGACCATGCAGAACGAAGGCCTTGCCCGTGAGATCATAAACCGAGTGCAAAAGCTTAGAAAAAAGGCTAAGTTAGTGCCCCTTGATGAGGCTACTGTGTACTACGAGATCAAGGATAACAAGAGTACTTTAGCTAAAATCATTATCACGCATAAAGACTTCATCGAGAGTACAACCAAGACACCGCAGAAGAGCTTCGCGGAGTTGTCATCGAACGTCAAACCGATCATCGAGGAAACGTCTAACGTCAAGGGAGTTGACTTGCGCCTGGCTTTAGTATGCGAGAAATCCCAAGCTGTTACTCCTGCCCAGGCTAAAGTGCAGGGAAAAGTTCAAGCAGTTCAAGCAAATGAGGGAAATCAAAGTAATGTCGAACCCTTTGCTAAATACGTCAACGTTCAGCTGTACGGTATTCAACCGAGGTTCGGTGCTAGTGGTACTTTAGGTACGCTTTTGATTCAAAATGTTGATAACAAAGTTCTCACTTACGATCAGTTAAGGTCAGAGATAACTAAGATCTTTGGTATTTATGGCTGTCACTTTGAATTATTAGTCAATGGTAAGAAGATTGAAAAAAGTACCGATATCCTCTCATTAAACGCTTCCTTCATTCAAGTTGTTAAATTTGGAGAAACTGTAGAAAACGTTAAAGCGACCTATACGAAGCCAGTATGTCGGTTTGTTAATGTACAAAGTAAGGAGAGTAAGAGTACAGTATTGTTGGAAAATCCTCAAGGAAGTTTCGCGTTAAATCAGGAAACACTGAAGGAAAGGCTAAAATTAGTTTATCCAAAATCCAACTTTTTATTACCACCAGTGTCAGTTTTGCAACTGAACGGATTAACATTACAGACCACTCATTGATTCTTTTGATTCATAGAAAAGTCGCTTATCATTGAAAATCATTTTTTTTTTTAGGTTCATCCATCAAATCTATTTATAAATCATGTCGTGAACATCACAATAATTTAATGATGAGAAATGACTGTAAATATATTTAAACAGTATTTAATAAATGCATTATGTTTAAACATGCGCTTTCCTAAATACTGTTTACTTATTACATACTGTACTGGTTTTTGAAAACCCAAGAATTGTAAAGCTTGCGTTGTTAAAAATAATCGGTTTTGAATTGAAGTTTATTCTTAAACTGTGCATCTTAAATATTTTGTATAAAATAAAAACGTATAAAAGAAATTTAATAATATAAACATTCTCTAGTTCTTTTTATACATTGGTAACAAATAAAAATAAGTCATATGCGTTGTGCAAATAAAGCGTTTTAAATGCATATAAATGCTATGCATATTTGGCTAAACCATTAGAATACTTAGTTACAAGTAAGTACTATGATAAAAATGGATAAAATTTCTTGGCTTCTGGTAACTTATTTTAAGTAGAATTTACTTTTTCACAAAGTAAATGGTAATACCAATACTTCGACTTACGAAGTATATTTTCCCAGAGTTTTTCAACAACTTAAAACGAAAGTAAAAAGGATGAATCGATCACTTTTTCATCCTGGCTAATGACTAGTAAAAGTGTAGTTAAAAGTCTGAAGAAAAATCTTAAGACGGTTTCGTAAGAAGTTTCACCCTTTGTCGAGGCGCACCGATGAAAACGACGCTCCTCTCCTTGTCTGGATGAATGAGCTGATCCGTATTCTTCCATCGATATTTTTTCTCCGTATCCTTCACACGTCTTTTGTCGATGTAGCTGATACCGCAGCTGGTCGGGATCCAAACCAACGCTGTGCTAATAATGACGGCTCCGACGATGTTATCTTTGAGGAAGCGCATTACCTTATTGATATTGATGTCCTCGATAATATCCCAGAATCTCTCGACGACATCCTGTATTGTCTTCTCGCACGTACCCTTATTACAGAAGCCTTGAATACAAGGCGTACCGTCTGGTAGTATGTCTTGAGGATCGATTGGGAAACAAGTGTCGTTCAAGCCCATTCGACAGCACCTCTTGCAAGCATCGCTCGCTAAAAAGAATGTAATTATTAGCTTTAAGTAGTTACAGCTGAGTAAGGCAAGGCATATCTTTTCGACTTTACGCATTGCAAGATACAAAAATATCGTTATAAAAAACGAAAAGAGACTTACTCGTATCGCACATGCAGCTTGTGAGTCCTTGGGTCTCGCAGTATGGCACGCACTTGCCCTGGTGACACTGTCCGCGTTCGAGACAACTGGTACCGTCTTTCATGGGCGGCGATCGTGGGCACTCGCTGGAGGCACCAGTGCACCTGGACTCCTGTTCGCAGGTAGCGTATTGTGCATCGCGACACTTCACGCCCGGACCCATGAAAGCGCAGTTCTGACAGCACGGCGAGTTTTTGTCGCTACATACGGCGCCTTGACTGCGACGCAACTTGCAATTTTTATCACAGCAGGCATCGTTATCCTCGGTGCCGAGCAGACCTGCATCGCACTCCTCATCACCTTCCACGCGCAAGTTACCGCAGAACGATTCCTCCGGTTCTGAGAAGCAGCGGCCTGACTTTGCCTGCAGCACGTTGCGAATTGCACGTAGGCTGCACGGGGAGAAACGCTGTGAATAATTGTATGTTAGATATGTCTTTTAAAGATTTTTCTTTAATTTAAATCATTTCAAATTTATACGTACTTTATTGTTTACGTCGTAACCGCTGACACTGTAAGTGTACATTAGATACGATCCACCATGGCTTGCACTTGGACTGCATTCCTATCAAGAAATGCAATTTTTTATTTATTTATTACAATTATTAGATCGAAATGATTAAATGCTTACTGTAATATCGGGATCGTGCTCTGAACCCCAATTGTGACCAAATTCATGAGCCGTCACCAAGTCTGCTTCTCTGGTAATTACTCTTTGTCCATAATGATTTCTACTGGAACTCAAGCCAGAATTTAGATAAAGAGTGTAACCATTTTTGAAGTACTCTGCAATTATTAAATTTTGTTTAATAAAATTAAACATTTTATAATTCTGTGATAAATTAGAATAAAAATTTGTACCTGGTGTACAAATTCCACCAACTGAATTCCTACGTGGTGAACCAACATAAGCTAATCCTAAAATACCACCTTCAAATTTCAAGTCGGTAAATAAATGGGCCAAACAAAAATCTTTATGACTGTATTCTCGACTGAAAACCTAAATAAACAATAAATTAATTAATATTATTTATATAAGAAAATTTTTCTTTATATAAAATGAAACACATATTTACTTCTAGTAACGTCCGAACGTCCCATTTTTCTCTAACCATATTGTAATGGGTATCTCCACCTCTAACTCTAGTTGGTTCGCTATGTACAACAATTTTTTTAATAACAAAACCCATTCCTTTAAAACCATCTTGTTCTTTGTGATCTTGCCACATTGTGTCATTATAAATCTTGTGAACTCTGTCTATTAAACTAATCTGTATAAAATTTATAATAAAATAATTATATAAATGTTCTTTTAAAAATATTAATGTCGAATTACTATTAATATGAAGGAAATTACCAAATAATTGATTGTTGTTTTGGTGCTGCTTGCCCCCATCTCTTGATAAAATCTATAATCAGCAACTAACAAAAGGGGACATCTTGTTTTAGTTGGAGTATATTCATAAGTTTCAGTCTGCCTCTTTGTTCTATTATGATTATTTATATCATTAAACTGAAAATCCGATTGATTTTTTTCATTATATTCTTCATTTCCTTCTTTTACATATCCACATGTTTTTGGAACACCATGTGTATGACCACCACCACCATGATGATCTTCATCATGCTCCCAGCTTAATTTTACATTAGAACCTTTATACACTATCATAGCTTTGTCATCGTGATCAGGAAGATGCCTCCAAGATGGCTATATAATCATAATACCAAATTTATAAGTTTATAAAACATTATTAATATTTCAAAAAAATTATGATAATTACTTCAATGTGATAGGTTTCATCTGATACTGTAAAACTTCCTGTGAGAAGACCATCGTCAATATGAAGTTGTGCATGTGAATCAGTTTCACCAAATACACGTCCATGATAAAAACTTTCGTGATCTAATAGAAATAATAAATTTAACCATTTAATTCTCTTATTAATAAGACTCGTAAAAAATGTTTTACTTACCTAAATGTACACTTGTTTCTTTACCATCGCCATCGACTTCATAAGCTTTAAATTTAGAATGTATTACTTCTTTCCGTGGAGTTAAAATTAATCTAAAATGCCTAAAAACAAAAAGGTAAAATTTAAATTAGAATTTGTGACCATATTTTTTAGCTTTTTTGAACAAACACTACAGATAAAATTATGTACTTACTTTCCATGGGTATAAAAATCTAGTTCACTTATTTTATTATAGGGGTGATTACTGTGTTGAGTACCTCGTTTCACAATTCTGTGTTCAAAGTTCGAAGCAGGAAGTATCTCATAATATTTCAAGTTTCTATGAAGAGCATCTAGAAAAAAAAGACATGATATAAAAATAAAATTAAAATTTCATTTTGTCCTTTACAAACCTCTATCAACTAACCTGAATATTCAATATTTGTGGTGATAAAACTCATAAAAAACATAAAAATGTAATGACCTTCCATTTTAAAATGATTTGGAAAGATCATTAAAATAATCAATGTCAATTAAAATTAAAAAGAATAAATAATACTGTTATTTATGCTACTGATTCGTCATATTCATTTTACGTATTGCAGCTATGATGTTTATGGTCAAAACATCATTTTTCTCAATAACGTAGCCTCTTTGTTGTCTTATTAGTCAACTTCCCTTTTATTGACTATTGTTCATGGGGCAGGGTTATGTTTTGGAGTGTCATCTGCTTCAATCATTGAATAAATGTCAATCGTCTAGATGGGATAATAGAAAGAAAAATTTTCTTATACTACACTTACATTCAGCGATCTATTGTATACGTGATTTTCTGATTGGCCCTGGCGCGAAACCTAAACCGTGAATGGTGAATCTTCGAATTTGGACAAGAGCTCCGTTTATAACCTGAAAATATACAAGTAGGGAAAGGTGGTCGAAAACTTGAACAGCATGTTTATCTTTTAACACAGAAAAAATGGAGAAAGAAGGTAAAGCTTATATTTTTTTCTAACTAGTAATTGCATCTAATTCAAACATTTTTTTCAGAAATTTGTAGATTTTTTAAGAAAATTATCGACAACGACAAAGATGTGTCTGTTGGTATGGCTGCAATTTCTACGCTTATTGAAGTTTTAAAAAGATGCAAATGTGAGTAATTAAATTCTGTCATAACTCAAATCAATTTAATTTAATTATTAAATTTTACTTGTAGCTGAAACAGTTCAAGAATTAAGAGATTGTCTCCAAAATGCAGTAGCGGCAATGAGATCTACAGACCATCCAGTTACAGCCATTGCTTCTGGTAGTGAACTTTTTCTTAGATCTATCACTTTAGCTGCACTCGATGATACTCCGGTAAGTAAAACATTTTTTGAACAATGGTTTAAATATGTTATGAATTTTTTATTTTCTAAAACCTTTTTATATAGTCATTTGCAGAATGTAAAAAAATTATGTTACACAGAGGAAATCAATTTTCTGAGAAAACAAAAGCTGCAAGAGGAAAAATTGCTCAACTAGCTTCTACTTTTATCACAGATGGATCGGTAATTTATTACGTTATTTTTATTAAAAGTTTTAAGACTTAGATAATAATTTACTCACAGATGTATTTAACTTATCTCCAAAACAGAGGATACTGACACATTCAAGATCAAGAGTAGTTTTTCAAACAATGAAAGAAGCAGCAGCTAATAACAAAATATTTGAAGTTTATGTGACAGAGTCCTCTCCAGATAGTAGTGGGTATGTTATATTCTAAATTAAATTTCATTACAATAATTTTTCAATAATTTTACTTATTTATTTTCTGTTAAAACAGAAAAGAAATGTGTCAAAATCTAAGAGATCTAGGTATTTCTTGTACTTTAATATTAGATTCTGCAATGGGCTATATCATGGAGCAAGTTGATATGGTGATGGTTGGAGCTGAAGGTGTTGCAGAAAGTGGTGGTATTATAAACAAAGTAAGTCTTGCATAGAAATAGAATTCTGCAAATAGAATTTATAAATAGAAGTTTTTCAATTAAAAAGAAATATTCCCTATTTTTAGGTCGGAACTTACACAATGGCAGTTTGTGCAAAAGAAATGAAGAAACCCCTTTATGTTCTTACAGAAAGTTTTAAATTTTCTAGAATTTATCCTCTTAATCAAATTGATCTTCCTGATGAATTTAAGGTAAATATAATTAAATCTTTTCATGAAAAAAAAAATAAATAAAATTAAAAAATTATTTTTGCAGTACAAAGCAAGTACTTTAACAAAAAACCTCAGGAAAGAACATCCATTAGTTGATTATACACCTCCACAATACATTAGTCTTCTTTTTACTGATCTTGGAATTTTAACTCCATCAGCAGTAAGTGATGAATTAATAAAGCTGTATCTATAAGCATATAGGTGACTATAGTATTGTATTTGTAACTAAGAATATTTATATTATTAAATGCTATTTTTAAGTAAGTAATTGTGTAAAAGATTTTATACAAAGCAATTTTAATGAAGGCACAGGTGACTAAATAATTGTATTTTAATAAAATGTATATATGTATATTTTATACAAGACATTCTTAAACGCATTATTATAAAATTTCATACACATTTCATTTGTTATTGTAAAACAATAACACTCACGAGTATTAAAATAATGACATAGTATGATTAAAAAATCATTCTTCATGAACAGAAAAAGAATTATTTGGAAGACGGATAACAGGTCATAGTTAAAATTTTTGAAATTAGGCAGTGCTCGTCACAGATTCTGAACATTAATTCAGTATAAACAAAAGATCACGGCTCATTTTCAAAGTTAATAAAATTTTAAATATATACGATTTGTACAAATGCGCACTTTTCCCAGCATATAACTTTCATATAAATAATGATTGGCAGAAAACAATACAAACGACATGATAGAATATCCTAAATAGTTAAAAACAGATGTAATAACTCTTACAAATATAATACTTCGCTTGACGAGCATGTTGTTTCATAAATAACAACTTTTGAGACTTGCATCTCTTCAATATTTCACTTCTAATTTATTGCACGATTAGCATTTAAAATACTGTCACATGAGACATAAAAAAAAATACTGTAATTCGTGCGAATACATGATTTTAATAGAATCATTAAATCACCTCAAGGACATTTATTCGCAATATTTAAATCCATATTTTTGTCACTTGAAAAATACTAAATATAAAAATTGTTTCAAAATTATTTGCATATGTCCCATTCAAGCTTGTACTAATTTATAAGCCTGTGTTAAAGTATCAAGAACAGAGTATATTTGATCAAAGTGTGGTCTTTTTTCTGGTTCATATTCCCAACATCTCAACATAAGGTGATAAATTTCGTCGGGAGTACCTTCCGGAGCTGGCATTCGATAGCCTACAAAATAATTCCAATATAATTATACAACTTATTCAAATTTATTTGGGAAATTATAAAAAGAATGTTGATTACCTTCATCTATTTTTTCTCGTGCTTGATTGTTAGATAAGCCTCTGTATGGGTATCCTCCTTTTGAAAAAATTTCCCACATTAATACACCATAGCTCCAAACATCACAGAGAGAAGTATATTTCCCTACAAATAATATATTGACGAAAAATTTACTAAAATTTAATTAAAAAATGAATGAATTTGTGGCGAAACCTAGTATTACCAAAATTAAGGGCTTCGGGTGCTGTCCACCTTATTGGTATTTGTTTCATTCCATCTGATACGATATACTCTTCTTCTTCTCTTGACATTCCAAAATCTGAGATTTTCACAATTGATTCATGTCCTGAAACAAAGATGTCATATAGTACTAACTAAAGAAGATAATTTATTTTAAAAAATTCAATTTGATACATACCAACAAGACAATTTCGAGCTGCTAAATCTCTGTGAATACAAGACTTAGATTCTAAATAACACATTCCTGCAGCAGCATCTTTGCACATTTGAAGCTGTTCAACTTGTGTTATATTTGTTGCATTTTTTCTTAGATATGTAGATAATGAACCACCTAAAACATCGAAATTAATGTAAATCTTACAATTGAAATAATTTAAATGAGATTGCATTAATATTTACCGGGAACTAGTTCCATAACAATCATTATAGGTTGCTTCTGTACGCAAATTCCGATAAGTTTAACAATATTTGGATGATCATATTGTTTTAAAATTCTACCTTCTTGTAAAAATTTCCTTTTCTGTTCTTCAGGTAACGTTACTTTACAAGTTTTAACGGCTACTTCAGTCTTGCACGGTTTTAACAGTGCTCTATAAACATCTCCGAAATTTCCCTAGAATTATAATAAAATTTTATTTTTATAAATGATTAGTTTTCAAAATTACCGTTAGTCGAAAATAACTATTTTTACGAACCCTGCCTATTTTTTCTAATAGTACAACATCGTCGTTATTAAGTTCCCATCGTTCTCTCATAATTGGAGTTTTTAATATGGCTCCTGATCGACTAGTTACTGGTAATCCGGATTTAAATTGATGTGTTATGAGTTCTTGAATGGAAGGAAATGTTGGTCCTTCAAATCGAAAGTGTCCCTGTAAAATAAACAGAATTACGTCAATGAAATACTAATGAATGGTTTTAATTTAATGCTTTGTATAAATATATACCTCTTGGGTTGTTTGAACAATAAAGTGTTTATGACCATCCCAGCATACAGACAAAACTATTTGGCACTCGTCATTTCTAGTGGTCTCCCGCACCAGAAAGTCTCCTTCGTTAACTAACAGTCGCACCACCTCTTCGCGCGGTAATACGCCGTGGAACCATTCCTCTTCCATGAGGCCACCGTTTCCACTTCCTTTTTGATTGTTACAACTAGAAATCCCACGCTGTGGTATCTGAAAAATTTGAAAATGACTTAATAATTAATTTCATCAATTAACGTGTAAATTTACAAAGGATGCGGTAAACGATTGTCAGACAAAAACATTTTTAAAGCTTTTTTATGTCGTATATTTCTGTTGGCCAGATTAACAAATCAAATATTTCACAAACAAATATTATGATTTGTTTTATGTATAAGCAATAATATTTTTCATTGGGAACGTCCAAAACAAATAGCATTTTTACTCTACAACAAACCACAACATGCTGAATAAAATGCAAAAGATACACTAATTAAATTTTGTGAACATACAATTGGAGAACCAACACCTCTAGGAATGGTGCGGCCTTCACTACCAGCTCTAACCAAATTGTTTTTCTCGTTATGTATAGTTGGTAGGGATTTAAAAGGTGACTTAATCACTGACATAAATTTTTGATTTCTTCGCAAAGTAAAGAAACCATTGTCTGTTATGGTACTTCTCTGGAAGTTAATTTGGTATTTGAAAGATTTCAGTATTTAAATAATTATAACAGAAACTAAGACATTGAAAAGATTGTGCTTAAGGTATCAACAGTATTGAGGAGGAACTTGAAATATTTGTTACCTTATTGATAGGCTCTGTAAAAGAGCCTTCCATAGAGAGATCACATCCTGAAGGTAATTCTTCACAACCAAGTTCATTTAAGGCACTTCTAATCACTTCAGCTTGTCTCTGCAATTTTTTTTCTTGACAACGTAGCCTCAATTCTTCACGTTCCTGTGTATAGTCTAAAGTAGATCTGTAAAATTATATAAAACAATGTTATTAGGCTCAATAATCAATTTTCTTTATTTATAATAATTAATATAGGGACATAACATACTTAGAGTCACAATTATGTTCAGTGTTATTTGGAGGATTTTGTCGATTTGTTTGTGTTGCTTTCAAAGACGTTTCTAACTCTGTTAGTCTATTTCTTAACCAGTCAATTGTTAGATTATCAACTGTTAATTTATTAGGTAATAGTTTTCCTGATGTGTCATCCACAAGATTCTCATCAAAGATAAACCTTATTGGAGATGCTGGTCTAGTTCTGAAATATTTTTTTTATTAACTTTATATTTTTTTTTTTTTAATGTACTTACACTTTTTTTATAAATACCTATGTTTTCCAATAAAATCTTTATATTCTTCTACAGGTTTTATAATATCAACAGCCTTTTGCATACGTATATGAATGTCTATAAACTTTTCATTTGTAAAATCAACGTACTTAACAATGTCTTGCAATATTCCTTTCCTGAAAAAAATAAACCATTAATTATATCTAGAACCTTAGGTAAATTTCAATATTTTACTCATTTTACCTGCAGTATCACTTTAAAAAGTAAGCATGTTAACAGATTTTAGAATTTTAAGTGAATATTTATTTTCTTTCAATATTTTTAATCTCTCAAAAGGATTAATAAACTTACCATGCAATAATAAATTCTTGGTGAATGGCTTCTTGCCTTTGAAGAAGACTAGGCATATAACAAGTACGTAAATCATGTTCACATTCGGTAACTGCACCCAAAAGTAAAACATATTCATTATGAGTCAAATGTAATTTGCGACATGCCTTTTGATACTTTTCTCTGACTTCATCTAATTTTCTTCCTCCTCTTCCAGCTACAACCATAAAACATAATAGTTCATTGACTAACAGAAGACCTGTTTAGTTTTAGAAAAGTTTTTTTTTTAAATAAAATACCCACATTTTATATAATGTTCTTCAAACCTTGATCTCATTAATTTATACATCTCCAGATTTTTTTGATATTCCGTTTTTTTTCGAGTCACATCTTCCGTCAACTAAAAGGCAAAGAAAATTTATAATAAAAAATTGTAATAATTTTACTTTTCAATCTGCAACAAATACCTGTTGAAACTGATTATTTAACCAAGCCTGTTCTTCTTGGTATAATTTTCTAGCTCGTCTTCTTTCACTGTGAAGACTGCAAATATGCTCAACCACTATACTCTCCATGGAATCTGCTTGCTGTTTAATTAATTTAGCCGTTTGGTCTATCGACTCCATTATATCCTTCCAGCTCTACAAAATAAAATAACTCCATGACTATGGCTACAAATAAAGAAAGAATCCAGGCTATTAAAGCAAACTTACCTGTGCAATTAAACTGCCCACTAGATCCTCGTTGCGCTCCACCTTCTTCCCTTGAACACTGAGCGAAGAGATAGTGGAAGCGTATTCTCTGTCAGACTTGACCTTAGTTGTGAGGCATCTCCTCATAGTATCTAAAAGTTTGATCTCAGCGTCCTGCCGGCCGAGCAAAGCTTCGTGCGAAGCTTGGCCCTGCAAGCTGCTGGAAAAGCCCATTTCGTCGGTATCACCTTATGGCATATCAAAGTTCAATCCACTCTGTAGATCGGAGCACCGTGGGCTCGGGTCCGGAAGAGGCAGCGACCGATTGGCCATCAATCAGCGGCGGCGATCCCTATTCCTCGCACTCCCCCCGGGCCCCGAGTGCCATTGTTGACGTCGTCCCCGTCGCTGGAGATCGGAATGTCGCCGATGCGAGGCGCAAGCGAGTCAGAGAAAGAGAGAAAGCGTCGGAGCAAAAAGTCCGGAGGCGCGTCAGTAATCTCAGAAAGAAACGCGCAGGCAGTCCTCCGCCGCTGCGGCCGGTTCCCCTTTCTCACCTGGGCGGCTCGACGGATCGCCACTGCTCCCCAGCACAGCTGAGAGCAGCACTGAGATCAGCATTGAAATTAGTATTGCGGACAGAGCGCGGCGCGCGCGCCCCTCGTCCTCCCTCCTGTTGCTCCGATCCGCGGTCCGCGTGCACCGTCCGCGAGCTGCTCCGATCGGGCCTGCTTCGGCTATTTCTCACCGCGCTGGCAGCACCGATCGGCTGCGCCTTGTCTCGACTACTGTGCTGGCTGCGCAGCCGCGCAGGTAGGAACAATGACAATGCGTCCGATGCGCAGGCGCTCTACTCTCTCTCTTCTCTCGCGCGGTGCGACTGTGCGAGCCAGACTCCGCCGTCACCACCTTCGCTCGCGGCCTCCCTTCACTTTTCACCAAATCCCGCGGTCGCCTCTTAAGTAAGATCCGCCCGGCGACGGTGCACCACCGAGCGCCTCGGCAATTTATAAGTGCTTTCGCGCTTTTTGGACAAATCGTCGGCCACTCGTGGGTCGTATTATTTATGATACTTATGTGCCCCGGATCGCACGCCGCGCTACACCGAACCAATTGGCTCGATCGGGCACGGTGCTTATACCTTGGCTCCATCGATAACAAAGAATACATTAACTTTCAATTTTTATTCCTTTTCATTTTTTTTTTTAAATTAGTTGATTTTCTAATCTATCCAATTTTTGGCGAAACACAATTTTTACGTTTCTGCGGGGCTATTTTTTAAGTAATACCAATGTCACGCTGGTGTAATTGTCTTTAAGGGGGTTCCAGCGCGGAGAGTTCTGCGATCAGATATATCATTTGTTATAGATGAAAACTTCCAGAATCCAATG